>MVGT01000171.1:296933-372834 GCA_002174775.1 Macleaya cordata
GGTTAGCAAAGAGAAGGGTAGTTTAGGTACCAAAATTTTAGAGTTTTAAAATAAAAGAAGGAATTAACTCCTTTCCTTATAAAACGTTAAAAAGTAGGGATTAGACTTATAAAACAAAAATTGCTTGTCCTCTACTTGAAACTGGTATAAAAGGAGGGCTTTCAGCCCAATATTGTGATAAAGTAAAACGTACCAGTTTGTTTCTTGATATTTTGGTACCCAATGACACCCCTAACCTTAGCCCTTGGGCCCAACTGATGAGGCCAAGCCCAATCTTGGGTAATCTATTTTAGGGTTTTTCATGGTGGAGAGAAAATTAGGTTTATAATTGGAAAAGGGATCCAAGGAGTGGAGGAGAACGGAGGCTTACTAGTAAAGGAAATCATCATCGTCAGCAGCAGCAGCAGCAGCAGCGGCAGCAGCAGCAGCAAACATGCCTGCCGGCCACGGTCTCCGTTCTAGAACAAGAGATCTGTTCTCTCGTCCATTCAGGAAGAAGGGTTACATCGCTATCACAACGTACCTGAGGACCTACAAGGTCGGTGATTTCGTCGACATCAAGGTTAATGGTGCCATCCACAAGGGAATGCCCCACAAGTTCTACCATGGCCGCACTGGCAAGGTCTGGAACGTCACCAAACGTGCTATCGGCGTTGAAGTCAACAAGCAGGTTCACTTTCTCTCTCTTCCCATCTCTCTGTTTATCTGGTTTCAATTATTTATGGTTATTATTTTTGCTTCATGTTCATCTTTTAGATAGATAAATCTGAGTAGTAGTAGTAGTTTTCATTTTGTTTCCGGTAAGAGTTCATTGAATAAATTTTGCCTTAATAGATAGTTTTTGGTGCTCATCCTTGGATTCTGATTTTGATTTTGTTTATGATTTTGAAATGACTCAGCTATGAATGAATCTCAGTGTTTTGCACCTGAATTAAAATGTTGATGGTGCAGGGTATAATTTAAAAGCATAGTTTTTTGAAAGGTAGATTAGCACCACTTGATTATCTTAATACTTGATGTTTGTAAATCTGTTATTCTTGTTCCCTCACCTATCGAAATCATTCATATTCGCGCCAATGCTATTGCGCATTTTATCTACTCTAGATAACTATTTAAGATGTTCGTTCTTGGTAATTTAATGCCATCTTAGTTGATTTACTAGCAGAAGAGCCTGAAGGTGGCTCATCTGTCAGTACAAAGGGAACTTGGTTTGGAAAAGCTTCTGCCATAGGCCGATGAGCGTGCTTTGCTATTTTCTTTTCGTCTGTCGTAGTGCATCTGCTGCATCAATCAGTATTCCAGCAATACAAATATTTCCTACTTCTACGTGTAGTCGTGTAGCATTGTTAGCATTTACCTTTTAACCTCGTAATTGTAACTCATCTTATATCCAACACAGTATTTCCTACTTGTATGGTGTATCTAAACAGCACTTTTGCATCATTGCTCTTTTTATCCTAAATTTAGGGTTTGACGGACTGGATTACGTTATTGCTGATCAAATTCAAGTATAGTCAAATTAGTGAAATTTGTTATTACAGTCCATGCTACTAGGCAAGAGCATCATGATCTGAATTATGTTTCAATTTGGGGTAATGCTACATAAACACTCGATCGGGTGTTTTTATTTTAAACACCAGCCTGTGGGGTCCACATAGATATACTTCAAGAGCTAAAATTTTGTGAGGTTGTTGTCCTCACCATGGGTAACATCCTCACAAAAAATCAGCTCATTCTAAAATTTCTAACCCAATCAAAATCCAAACTTTTCTCCCCATCGTTCATTTCTCACCGTTAATTTTTAACTAGTTTGAGATTAACTTTTGATAGGGTTAGAAATTTTAAAATGGACTGATTTTTTGTGAGGATGTTGCACATGGTGAGTAGAATAACCTCATAAAATTTCAGCTCTTGAAGTGTATCTATGTGGATCCTACATGCCGGTGTTTAAAATAAAAACACCCGATCGAGTGTTTATGTAGCATTACCCTTCAATTTGATCTTAACGCTTGAGCTAATTTGTACCAGCTCTGCTAGTTCTTACATCTGTTTTATCAGTAATTGTTTTTACAGTACTTGGTGTTATTATAAGTTGCAAACCCTATTTGTGAACATTGTATGTTTTGCATTTTTTTTTTTGGTTATATAGGTTCGTGGCAAGATTATTAGGAAGAGGATCCATGTGAGAATTGAGCATGTTCAACCATCAAGGTGCAGGGAAGAGCTCAAACTGAGGAAGGTACAAAATGACAAGCTGAAGGCGGAGGCCAAAGCTCGAGGGGAGAGGATTAGCACGAAGAGGCAGCCTGAGGGACCTAAGCCTGGTTTCATGGTGGAGGGAGCTACCCTTGAAACTGTCACTCCCATTCCGTACGACGTTGTTAATGACCTCAAAGGCGGTTATTAGAACATTCTTGTCGTTTTTGCTTCTTTTCGTTTCCATCAGATTTTACATTTAGTAGTAGCATACGCTTTTCTGCATAAATTTTGAAGACTTGAGTTACTTGAGTTTATGTAATGCCGACTTTTTGTGGGATCATTAGATCATTAGACTTATGTTCTGTTATGCCATTTTTGTTATGTTTGAGCCAACATACTGTTTCTTTACTGTCTCCCATGTATTTGAGTTTTTATACATTCAAATGATCTTTTGCCTTTGCCAACCTGTGCATCTTCAGGGAGTTTAGAGAAATCTGAACATAAGAGCTTAGTTTTACAGAGATAAGGAAACTAGATTTCGATGTTGCAGAGTTAAAGAAAACACGATTGAGGTAAGATCGGTAGTCGCTTGTACTTTAATACTTCTTTCAATTTGAGTGGTAAAGCGCAGCCGATACATAAACAGAGTGTGGGAAGCCTGTTAACCATTTGGGGTTGTGGATCAGACGCCCCTCTGCCCCGCCCACTTCTACGGGATGATAAATTATTAGCTTGAGAAAGACATCATGAATGAAGAGAGGAAACAAGAAAAGATAACCCGAGGAAAAACCTGAACTGCTGATACTAAATAAGGGTTCAAAGATGGAGAATTATTTTGGTAACTCTGTCCAAACTCTTCAACCATAGTTGTTTAGGCTAACAATGATCATAAAAGACCAGTTAATCCCTCAACTATGCACCAAAATTTTGGTACAGCAAAATTGCACCCTCAATTTGGTTTGCCCCTGTCAAATATATATATATATTTTTTTTATCAAGAAGTTATGTTGCCCATGTCATATTTGCCGCCGTGGCTTGTCCTCTCACTCTTGGTTTTTCTTAATTATACTTATATATCAATTTAAACATTAAACAATCCCATAATTCAGTCAGACTTCGACCTAACCAAAGATTTCATCTTGGCTGTTTCTTTCTTAACATCAACCTAAAAAGCACCCACAACTACTTCAACATGCTTCCAAGTCCAGATTCAACGTTAATCAAGGTTTCTTCTCTTCTTTTCTTCTTTCACCTCTCTCTATCTATATTCTCACTCACTGTGTGTGTGCCTCCTGAATATCTCATTATCTCTTGGAATGATGCCGAAGGTGGGTATTAGGGTATTAGACTTAATTAGTGTTCTGCTTAATTAATTAGATGCCTAATTTTGCACCATAACTGAAAAATATTTCTGTGGAAAATTTGCTAATAGTGATCCAAACAGAACTGTGATCAACATTTCATTTTTTAGATCGGTAAGACGCATCATCAGTTGTTATCTGTTAGCATGTTAAAGTGTAAGTGGGTTTTGAACCTAGGTCACAAGTTCAACACCCAACGACGTTTTTACCATCTCATCTGAAAGGCACCTTTCTTTTTCTCTTAGCGACGTTTTGTTGTTTGGGATTTACAGGGGGGTTGCTGTACAGAAAAGGCAGTGTTAGTGACCGTGTACGTCGAGAGGCCAACGATAAGGAGGAGGAATTCTCCAATCCGTAAAAATCATCATCATTGTCGTCAATATCAGCTTCATCATCATCATACAATTAAACGAACTGTAATAGTACGTCGTAAGATTAATAACGGTGGTGCCGGTAGAGGCGGAGGAGGAGGATATGATAGGCGAGCCGAGCTTCTTCATTATTCTCACCGATTAAGGGAGTCGGCTCGATCAGCGACATCCACACCAGTACACCCCACTCCAGTATATGCTTCGCATACCCAACAATCTCTAACTAAGGTATGCTTTTAATTTGATCTTCTTCTTATGATTATTCTAAAATCAATGACAACAAGCTAGCTTAATTTTGTACTAATTAATTCAACTTATATACTTAATTTGTATAGATTGAATCTGTTCGAGGCAATAAGCACAAATATTCAGGAATCCAAACATGCCTAGGCAAGTTAAAAATTTTGATTCCAAGTTTCTTGAGTTCATTAGCAAGTTTCCATGCCAAGAGTGAGGAAAAGAAGAATAAGAAGAAGCACAAAGGATCATCAACAACAACTAATAAGATAACTGCTATTATGAAAACCCTAGAGGTCAGAACACATATATATAAATATATAGTACTAAAACTTATTTAGTAGTTATTTTGAAGCGACATTTTAAGGTGAAAATTACTAATTCATGAGGATTTAATTTGTTCAGGCACAAAAGAAATGTGGTTTCATCTCAAAACTTTTCTTTACATGTCAGACCGCAAAAGGTAAATTAAGCTTGAGTTAACACAGCTAGTAGTGGATAATACGTGCATTTTAAGTATGTTGTATTAAAGACGATGAATATGCGAAATGGTGATTGCCATGTAAAGATTAGGTTTATTTCTTTTTCAATTAGTTAGGAATGAAAGCCAAATTCTATTGTTTAGGCTTTGAAAATTTAAAATTTCGTTTTTTGTTATTTTTACGTAAAATATTTCTTTTTTTAAAGATAGAAATAGGAAAATCATATTTCATTTCCATTTGTTCCATGGAAGTTGTAGTAGGTATTATCTGTTTTTATGTTATCTAAATATTTTGTTGTTTTTGATATCTTTTTGTTTGGATTTTTGAGAATTTCGTTACAGATAAGAGACTTAGTCAAAGGCAGTTCATAATACAATTAGGGGAGAATTTGTTATTTTTATAATCGTGTTGTCATAAGCTGTAGTTCGAGGCGACATGTATACTTAAAATTTGTATCACCATCGAAAAACCCTAAATGAGAGGGGGGAGCCATTGGATATGAGTCTTGTAGTTACATTTTTTTACTTCATGATAATTGCGGACCAAAATCCAATGGCTCCCCTACTCAAGAGATACGATAGATAGTGATACAAATCCTACGCATAGACGCCGCCTTAAACTACAGCTTGGGGTAGCACAACTCTAAAATTGATATTTCCTTGCATATTAGAATTAAGCTTCCTCTTCTTTAGGTTGCTTTTCCCATATAGAAAAACCAATGACATAGATAACCAATAGGAACAAGAAAACAGGGGAAAGAACACCTCAAGATCATTAATTAATCCTTTGTTCAAGAACCAAATTTACCAGGTTTTCCAAAGTCCTACAACCAATATACCTAAAAAACCCAAACATAATATTCCTACAAGAAACTACTAGTACCACAACGGTTTCTCTTTATAACCGTTATCTTTCATTTTTTTAAACCGTTGTTAAAAGTCCTTTTTAAGTAGTGATTTTATGACCCAATGGAACTGGTTACATAAACAGCTAATGGAACCCTAACTACATGATCCCTAAATCCTCTCAGTAACACCTCCCCAAATGTGTAAGCATTTGTTGCTTCCTTGGCTTCTAGCTCGATTGTAAGAACCCTAGATCGGTTCGCTCTTATGACGAAAAATTGTGGAGATACAGTAACGGAAACACCGTGTGGCTCCTTCACAGTTACTTGATACATCTCAGTCTCTGTATCAACACTTGTTACTCTTCTAGTAACCTTTCTTGAACCAACCAGGTTTGAAACCGTCACGCTTGCCGTATTCAATTCCGAACACCATCTTTTCTTCTTTGTTGGGCACCCAACGCCAACCGCTCGCCTTACAGATTCTTCATCTACACCCGGAACAGCACAGAGGAATTGTATGTAATGTTTGAACTGTATATCGAAAACTAGTCCTGGGTCGATTGCTTTAGCAGGATTTATGGAACCAGAACCGAAGTCGAAAGCCGTTGCGGTAGATAATTGGTTTGATTGTTGGGCTAAAATTGGTGCACCAAAATGGTCTGTCACATTAGCAGTTGTCATCATGGCCGACGTGATGGCTGCTGGACTCCATGTTGGGTTTCTTTGTTTTATAAGTGCAGCAATACCTGCTATATGAGGAGTAGCCATGCTTGTGCCAGAAACTAGAGCAAAATGCTGTCCTGTAAATTTCATTTCACACACACATAGAGTAAAATAAAGTAAAATAAAATAAAATAATTCATTTATTAGATGGGATTAGACTATTAGCCTGTAGGACTTTGTAGGTGCCTCACAATACAGATAGTAAAGTCGTCGGAGTTGAACTTACGACCTAGATTCAAAACCCATCCAACAATAGAACCAATAATTAAGACTGCTTGACCCGATTTACAAATATTGATTTTTACATTAAATTTTATAGTCTGTTTGGACGGTGGATTTTAAGTAGGGATATTTTGTGAGGATGAGAGATTTAGTGAAAAACTAAGAAGATTTATAACATGATTTCTAGCTAGTTTTTCACCAAATGAATCCCTACCTAAAATCTCCATCCAGACAAACTATTAATTTTTTTTTATCACCTTTAACAATTTTTTTCATATACAAATATTTAAAATGTCACGGGATTTAAAACAAAATTTCTTAGGTACCCAAAATTTTCCCTTATATATGAGGTAAAATTATAATTTGAGGGCTCTCAAAATTGGGTGGCCTAAAGCGAAAAGTGTTTGATAAAATTCCTGAAAGAACAATTATGGTGTTTAGTTGCGGATTAATTAATGTACCTTTAATATAGTGATCTCCTTCACTATTAGGGCTCCATGCAGCCCAAATTGAGGAACCTGGAGCCATAACATTTGGTTTGAGGACATCTGCAGTTTGTAATAAAGCATTGTTCACGTCCGGGCCTCTAGATGAGTAGGAAGCCACAATTGGTGCTTCTCCAGTATAAGTTGCTTGTCTTCCATCTAGAATCCTAGCTGTTGCCATAAAAGCTCTCACTCCTCCTTGCCTGTTCCGAATGGTATTGGCATTGTAGTACTCCCACAGAGCCTAGAGAGAGAGAAAGGAAAACAAATATTGTAAAGGTGTTAGTGGTTACACATTTATCCTGAAACGGAACGAAATTGGAACCAATTTCTCTCATTATGGTTCCACATATTTGTGTACCGTACCAGAATTAGAATCATTAGTATTATAAACGATTTCGATTTAGGTATGTCTATAAGAATCGGAACCTAGATCATCATATCAAAAAATCAATCCATTCTAATACTTTTAAGCCCATTAAAAGTTGTGGACATCAACGGTAAAAAAAGACGCCTAAAAATGTATCGATAATCGATTTTGAAGGACAATTTGAGGGGGTCAAAAATTTTAGAATTTACTGATTTTTTTTTTTTTAATACGACGATTCATGGTGAAATGATCATCCTCACCAAAATCAACACTTAGATCATCCTCCTCGATTTAGTAGGTCATTTGATCCCTCTTCTATAGTGTTCATAATAAGTAGACTTACAGACGAGGCTTGCATGTTGTTTAGCACAATGCCAGGAACTCTCAAGGTCACTGTGGTACCCCGAACTTGTTCCGAACCAAGGTCAGGGTCCATTGCGATTATAAACCCGGCAGCACCAATTTTTTGCATGGTATCCGCGACGGTTGCAATGCTTGCTGCTTCAAATTCAAAGTCGAATGTGTATGTGCAAATGATTAACTTCCCTCGAGCCAAAATTGGGATGAAGGATTCTGGATGTTGACAATTTTGCACTGTTACAACGCTTGCATTCCCGTAACACACATCTGCTGCTGCAGCTATCGAATATAGTTCTAGTCCCAAAGTAGGAGCTGCCAAAAAAAAGTAAAAGTTCAAACGAAAACGAAGAAAAAATCGATATCTTTAAGCCCGTTTTTGGCCTTCTTGTTTCAATCAATTTGATTCCAATATCAAAGTACCCTGAATCGAATTGGTTATAATATAAAGGAGTAAAGGGTTAAGAAGTTGAATTTACGTGCGAGACCGGTGCCAGAGAAACTTTGTCCATTGCCTAACTTAATTGAATTGTTATATTTTCGATCGATGATTGATGCAGCAATGCTTGTGATCCATGGGCTAAAAGAGAGTATAGAAGAAGAAGAAGGCCCGCCATTGCCAACTGCTTGAACAACCAAAACACCGGCTTTTGTAGCGAATAATAGTTCCATTTCTAGCACATTCAGGAACGCAGAAGGTCCAGGAGGGACACTTGATGGTCCTATAGATAGACTAAGGATATCTACTCCATCTTCAACTGCCTGAAATAATTGTCAATTTTTTCTTCATTGTGCAAAAATTAGCCAAACATGTTACAAGAAAAAGGCTTTGACCACAGTTTTTAACTGTGGTTGAAACATAAATACCACAGTTCTTTTGGTGCTATGAAACTGTGGTTGACATTTTTGTGGCCGTATGACGGCCAAATGTAACTATGGTCATAGGATACCTCTAACACCACGAACATTTAATATAGAATTTAATATAATGAATGAGCGACTGACATTTAAAGTAATTTTTAGAAGGTTAGAAATCTCTAATTGAGGTAATTTTTTGTGGACATCATATAAGTGATAATAATATTGTATCAACAAAAAATCAGTTGATTTGAAGACCTCCAACGTGAGAAAAAGTTCCTACAACTTTAACCTTACATTAACAGGAACCTTAGTTTAATTAATTGTTCACTAATTGCATATTTGCAGACCTGATCGACTGCTGCCACAACATCTGACATATAACCTCCAAATGTGTAAAGTGCTTTATAAACAGCAATCCTACAAAAACAACAAATTCAAGATAGAAATATCAAATGATGAAAAAATCTTGCTTATAGGATTTAATTAAACAGTTATAATAATCACTCTAAAAATTTCATAATTCATAATTCTTTTTTGCTTCTACTAATAACTAGGGCAAAATATGTACATGCATGTTACTAGGGCAAAATATGTGGAAGTGAATGTGGGGGAATTAATTACTGAGCTCCTGGAGCCATTCCGCTTGCATATCCATAGTTGAATCCATTGACGAGTACTGGAGTACGATAATTTCCGGCAGCAGTTGAGGCTGTATGACTGTTGATTTATACAAGTAATTATCAAAAAACATTAATTAATACAAAACACACTGATTTATTGTAGGAAGCACACTGATTAGCCGATTAATGACTACATTGTTAAATATGCTATAGCTAAAATTCAATATAACTGTAGTGTATACAACTGGGATAATTGGTGCCAGGAACATGTACACGCCAACCTATATGACACCCAAATTTCTGTGTTGCCCAGCATTATAGTTGAGGCCTTAGAATATTATGAAGCTAATTCTTGCACCAGCCTTTTCGGCATCTGCCTTTAGTACACAAATTTAGATCTACATAACTTTTTTTAGTAGTTAATTTTGAAACTTATTATTTTTTATATATTAAGCTTGGCGAACTGATGTTAACAAAATATGATGAAAGTTAGTTTTAAATCAAAATGACTAAATTAGTCTTCATTTTTAAAAAAATGTGTTCTTAATCTACATTCACCCTCAGAAAATTTAATAATTTTTACTAAATGATGAAATTATTTTGGTAATTTTGATTTTTTAAACTAATCTTGACCTTTGTCACGCTTTTTTGTTTTTAGTAAGGAGACTTGCCTTCCATGGCCATCAGCATCGAAAGGGGACGCAAAGTCGCGGGTGGCATTGAAATCACCAGCTACACTCGCTGCACGCGAAAAGTATCGTGCCCCAACTATCTTGCCGCCGCATGCTGTTTCGGGAAATCCTTCTCCAACCTCACATTCCCCCTTGAACTTGCTAGTATTTAAATGTAAATCTCCAATATTAAAACTACCTCTTGAAGACTGTCTAGTAAAGCTAGGATGATTAGGATTGATCCCAGTGTCAATAATACCTATCACCACTCCTTCACCAGAACTTTGAGCTCCTCCTAAGCTTGGCCAAACACCAGAAGGGATGTCTAGAAAATCAGGTGTATGTGTAGTCAACTTCTCCATCTTAATGTCCTCTTGGATACTCCTGACTCCTCTTGCATTTCTTAGAACTTCAAAAACCTGTTAACAACATCCACAATCATTTCTTAAAATCTTAAGAAAAGCGAATAAAAACGACAACTAATGAAATGCAAAGACCACAGTTTTATCTAAACTGTGGATTTAATCCTAGTTATTCACCACAGTTTTATCGAAACTGTGGATTTAATGGACAATGTAGAGTGAGAAACTGAATTTGTTTGTCTTTTCTTATATCTCCCTTTTCCTGTTTTTCCTGAAATGCTGCTTGGCTCTGTTTTTGTATGGCTAATTTTCAGTGGATTGCGTGGCCCATTTTTTGTTTGGTGTTGATACTAGGTTAAGCTTGTTTTTAACAAGATCAGTAACTAATTGAAAAATACAGCTGGGCAGTTAATTCCAAGACTTTTGAATTACCCAAAATTAAAATCCTTACCTACTTATTCAAGGAGGCATTTCACACCAAGTAACTACCCAGAACCATAATTCAAAGGAGCAATTAGACTTTGAACCCAATCATTTCCATATCAAAAGTACTACAATCCCTTATCATGCATGGATAAAGAAACTGCGGCCTAAATTTACATTTATAACCACAATTGAAGAACAGATTTATATATGAAAACAGTTATTATGCTCTTGATTTTTAACCATTGTTATTATTTAAAAATGAAGTTAATATATATATATATAATTTAAAAGAATCATGATTTTTCATATTTCATTAAGCAAAACATATTACTGATTTTACCTCTTTGGAAGTGACGTGGAGCGCGAATCCATTAAGAAGATGGGTGTAGCTATAGAGTTTGGTGTATGAGCCTGTTGGGAGGTGAGACTCTAAAAACAGATCATGCCCATTAATCATGCTTTCCTTGTACAACATAACATCTTCATCACTCCTACAAACATCAATATATATAATATCTTATTAAAAGTTAATTAATATAATTAACTACACAAATCAAATCTTAAGTAGCTTATTTCCCCTCTAATATGAACTATAGTCCCATTCCAAATTATTCTACTCATATAGAGAGAATCATGAAAATGCATCAAATACCTCATCAGACTGGCATTTTTGGCTTTGTAAGTACTAACTGGTTCATCCTCCATTACAACCATGACAACTTTGGCTCCCACCAAAAGGAAACCCCATATTTTGATGAGAAAAATGAATAGAATTGTAATAGAGTTGGCAGGAGCCATTGATTTGATAGAGTGATGTATTATTAGAGTGTAAATTAACTCCTAATGTAGAAATTAGGGTTTTCAAATGTTTCCTTGCATTTGTAGAGAAGAAGATCCAGAGATTTAGTTCATCTAAAGAGGTAATTCATGCATCACACACACATCCATGACTTTCTCATTTTCAAACAACTTCATTTGGGTGGCATCCACTTTTTTGAATGATACTAGGGCTAGAAGTATGTGCATTGTGAATTTAAACTTATATTTATGTAATGTATATTTAAGTAACTAATACTTTGATGATTAAGACTCACATAAATATTTTGTCAAGGTTATATTTAAATGACTAAGACCTGAAATAAGTACCCGTGGCTTAAACTTTTGTAGAGATACTTCCTAAAACTTTGGTTAAAGTGAAAGAGTCATGTTGTTCTAAAAGTGAAAGTCGATTTATGGACCCCAATTAATGGGGGTGAAAGTCGTTTTTTATTAACCAGTTAATCCTGCAATCTGTGAGTGAACAAATGTAACTACAACTAACAAATCTAATAATGGTTTATTTGGATGGGGGATTTTAAGTAGGGATTTTGTGGGGACCAGAGATTTGGTGGAAAACTAGTTAGATTTATAACATAATTTCTAACTAGTTTTCCACTAAATTCCTGGTCCCCACAAAATCCATATTTAAAATCTCCCATCCAAACAGACTATAAGTCTATATTTGACTACTTAGACAGTGTCGTCAATGATACTGCACGACTTTCACCTCACGGATTAAGACGATTCAAAAATAAAATCTCGAAATTGTCAAATTGTCAAAATAAATTCATGTTTTTAAATTCTTTTGCTCAAGGGTTAATCTAGTTTTTTAAAATTTATTTTTAGTAACTCGCATGTGGCACATTTTAAAAAAGATGAGGAATGCTGCATCATGTCTTATTGCACTAAGTAAAGCAAGCCCACATAGAGAGGATTCGAGAGCTAATTTTCGGTGAAGATGTTCTCCTCCTTATGTAGATCATTATATTCGAAACCAGCTCATTCTTAGAACTAATAATAACCCCATCAATGATTTATAAAGAATCAATAGTCAAGAAAGATGCTTAAAAATTGAGTATTTTTAAGGGTTAATTTGAGGATGTTAGGATAAGGGTAGTGTGAATCCAAAAATTCCATCAAAAAACATATGGATCCATGGATTCTTGGATGGAGTGAGAATACTCAGATTTTATTGGATTTTTGCCACGTGGGACATAAAGATGATGACCATATGATCATCGGTTGAGGTGTGAAGAAGAGAGAGAAGTGTTTTAACAAAATCCAATTAATAAAGGCGTAAAGGTGAGGTGTTTTGTTGATGGTGGGGGGCTTTGGCATTTTTTTTTGGATGAGGAAGGGGGGAAGAGCTTTCATTAATTTCCCCTACCAACAAACAATCATGTGATGGTCGATTGGGTCACCTAATGATCGTTTGGGTTATCATTCGATGATGGTTTTAAAGCTTCCACTAAGGATCCATTGATTAATAGAAAGCTATTTAGATCTTTAGATTTTTAGATCCTACTATTAAGGTAAAAATCTATAGATTTTTGGACTCCACTAAACTTGCCCTTATAAATTGTAGAGTACTGAGTAGAACATCTTTATAAAAATTAGCATCATCGCTGTGTGGGCTCCACCAAAAAAAACTCGTTCAGCCGGGTTAATTTACGAGTTTTGCTAGAATAACACCAGAATTTGAAACCATAATATTACATCTGCTTTTTAAAAGTGGTATGAGGGGCTGAAATGAAATTAATATTTTTTTTAGCAACTGTAATGATTAGTTTTTAATCAATAAAATAAGCAGATGTAATCTTTGGAGTCAAAATTTGGTGTCCTTGTAGTAATGCCCTTGCAGTAATGCCCTTGGTGGTGGGTCTTCCCGTCCAACAAAAAAAAAAAAAAACTTTTCAGTTGGTCTTGGTCAGCATCGTTGGACCAAGGTCGGGGAAGGAAGACAACTGCTCATCTCACTCCCTCCGCGATGCTATGCTAAAATGCGCAGTTAGGGAAGAAGGACACTATGACGCCCCCATTTCTCTTCATAAGGGTTTCTATTTTTCAGGTTATAATCTTTCTCTACATTTGCCCTAAATTTATCTATCAGTTTTCCTAAACTTCGATAACATTTGTTTAATTTCTCTGAATTGTGAAAAAAAAAATCAATTATTTTGATTTTTGATCGTGTATGTGAGAAGATTAGGGTTTATGTTCCAGTAATCTGTGCCTGAATTAATGGTTTCCCTCACATTCTCTTGATTGATGTTATTATCCTCTTTCTCATCTACTTTAACATGTATGTAAAATAACTTGAATTTTTATTTTTTTTTTTGCTTATAGCTGATGTTGCATTTGCATTATCTGTAAACAATGATAGATTGAAGAGTATGTTTTTTTGGTCGGTTCAAGAGTATGTTGCTTCTATGATTAGAGCTGGGTGGCTAAAATGGGAAAACTTTTGATTGCTATAAAGGGGTTAAAGTTTGATTTGTTTACACTCAAAAAGGGGAAAAAATGCCTTCTTTGAGTCTGTGGATCATATGGTTGTGTCACCAAATCCTTGGTGGAATTCCCTAATATTTCCATGTCACTGTCGAGCAAACCTTATTTGTTATATTGGTTCGATCATCCGTAAGCAATGATAGATTGAAGAGTATGTTGCTTCTATGATTAGAGCTGGGTGGCTAAAATGGGAAAACTTTTGATTGCTTTAAAGGGATCAAACTTTGAATTTGAGTCTACTGATTGTATATGGTTGTTTCACCAAATCTTTGGTGGACCTACACATGGAAAATCAACTTGGGTGGTCATTTTTAGCCATCAGGTTTGTGCATTTTCATGAGTGTCAGATTATCCTGTTAAGAAAATGTACAAATCTGGCTGAAAGATAGAAATCATCAATAATACTGATATTTTGGTGTGTAAGTCCACCAAGGAGGCAGTGAGTGGCTAATATCCATGTAAATGGTCAGAAAGAGTGTGTCACATGGCAGTTGTGCATGGAGAGAGATCAAATCTTCATCTATCTAAAGACATCAAAATAATTTCTGCAAAAGTGAGGATGTGCTTCAAAAGTGTGAAGCTGCTGAAATATTTTGATTAAACTAAGGAGAAAATTTTCTGGGACAGCAACACCAACAGGAGAAGCTATTGGTAAAAAATTTATGTATTTATCAAAAAAAAAAAAATCTTTCATTAATATGAACAGGCAAAAAGTTCCCTTTTCATTAAGTGTGTAACAACATCTCGCTGTATTGTCAGGACTTAATGAAAATCATGCTTTTATTAATGGCAATTATTTTTTTTTATATACCTTCTTTCAGTTAATTCTTTTCATGATTATAGTTTGTCAAATATCATGCTGTGGAGATCTTTGGAAGTCTACGTTAATTAGCATAGGCTCTTTTCACATTTACTGACCTATTCTTCATGTTCTTGAGCACAGGAAACTTCTATCTTTGTCACTTCCCTATCAATTTAAATTTAGAACGATTTCTTACTTTCCGGGACTGGGAATGTCTAGACTCTAGTTATGGTACTTGTTTGTCCACAGGCTAAATCATGCTAAGCAATTTACAAGTTAAATTCCTTACTGGGAATTGTTATACAACTAGTCGAGTTTGACTTTTAATTCAAGCAAGACTTTCCCTTTTGAATGACTATTAACCTGAAAATTGATGTCAACCTGGTATGAACGTAGCTAGTAACCTTTATATAACACCCATAGATTTGGAATTGGAGGTGGGGCTAGGTAATGCTTTTAGCAAAGGGCTGAGCTATTTTGTATATGTTAGACATACTGCCTCTATAGCTTACCTGATTACTAGTTACCCCTAACTGGTCCAGTATAAGTAATTTGCTGGCTATGATGTCACAGCAAGCATGGGTCAACCTAATTTAGGATTTGTGATTCAAATCAGTTGGAGCCAGTCAACACGATAGAGCAGAGGGGCCATTATAGGGGCCTGAGTGTTGGAGACCATTATCTTACAAGTTTTAAAACAGAATTAAGAACGCTCTTGTGGCATTTGGCACTAGCTGTTCTAGTTTTCATCTATGTAGCTCTATGTGTGTCATTGTTTGCTCATTTACAGATGCACACTTGCAAAGGCTGCAGGTTATCTTTGTGTACAACTTTCAATTTATATTTGCATTTTTATATATACTACCATTGTTCTAGCTGTGGGTTTACTGATGTGATTGCTGGGCCACAAATTTTTCCACACAAAATTCAACTCTTCATGATTCACATAGATCATGGATTTCCAACCCAGAGAATAGTACAATATGAATGCATCAGTTCTTTATTGATCAGCTGAGCTATATTAATAAAATCGTGTCGAAAATCAACTTCAACTTGTTTCCATTCTTGCAACTAATTACTTTTTATTGTCATATGATTGTGGTTGTTCTGAGTTGTAGTTTTTTTTATGCTTAACTTGAAATGCAAATACAATAATGTGGCTTTTGCTTGTTTGCTTTTTGCAGGAGATTTGTCAAAACCAGCACCACTAATCACTTATAGTTGGACAGGAACTTGGATAACTGCTGGTAAGAATTTCATTGAGAGTTAGCATTGGCTAAGGTCCTTGCATGATCCGACTGCGGTTCCTAAATGTAGTAGTTAAAAGTATATTCTGAAACAGATAAAACAATTTTCTTTTTGATTGTGAGGATAAATAGTATAGAAGTACAATGAACTTTAAATGCATAAAAGAATCTTGGTATCACAAAATGCTTCTTATTGGACAGCCATTCTAGCAAAAATCAACCATCTTGATCAGGTAATTATGTGAAGGGAAATTTTGGATAATTTTCCTGACTAGTTCAGAATGCAGACAACTTTTTGCATATTTTTTTTCCAAAGAATGCGGCTATGTTGGAAAGATTATCATCACAAAAGATCAGTCCGAAATGCCATCTCCCTGTGGACCCAATGAGCATGTGTATTATTACTTTTTTGGACATCAGAAGATCCCAATTCTATATCATATATTCACAAGTCACAACATCTATGTCTCTTAGGTACACAAATGTGAATGTGTTCAGGTATTTAGTTTTTTACCTTTTTGGTAGGTTATATTTGGTATTTACATCAATGCACTTGTTTATGAACCGTCGTTTTCTAATTACTACCTCAAAATTCCATATGGAAAGCCATCCTTCTTTCAGTAAATGACTTCTGTATAAATTCATAAATGTGGCACATCATTGTCCTTTAATATTGTATGACCAAAAGTCAGGCAACTGTCTAACTAATTCCCTATAGTGACTTGTGTAATCCGTATCTTAAAATGCATGAGATACGGATGAGAATTGACACTTGACAAATTTTTGGCCTTGAAGGAGTGCTCTAACACTCCCAGGCAATTAGAATCCGCTTCGGCTATTGGTCCTGATGATGCATTGTGTATGATGAGATAGGTATTCAAGATCCTTGACTCTGGAAACAAAATTGATATAAAACTTTCATTTGTTCTTCATCAAAAAAAAAAAAAACAAAAACTTTCATTTGTTCAACAATTGGGTCAGAATGAGGAATTACAAAAATGGGTTCTGAATGAGACAAACAAAGGGGTTAGAGATATAAAAAGTAAATAAATAAACGAAATGCTGAAGTCTTGGGATTTCCCTTTGAGCCTTACTAGAAACTTTCTCTTTCCTTCTAAACTAAAAAAAGACTCGGTAGACCTCCATTCATCTTCGGACATTCTATATTTTTGTTCTTTTCTAAGTACTCTTAGGTTAAGACCTCAGTCCGACAAAAACATCTTAATGAAGGTTTAACAACTTTGAAGGATCAAGATTAATATGCTTATATTACTGCAGAGACTTGTGCAACTATGAGTTTCAATCAAGTTGGACAGTCTGATCTGATCCTCATTAGGATTCTTATTCTTAAGGGTTTGACACCCCAACATGGTACTTGACTTATATTTGCTCTGACTGAAATTCAGAAAGAGGAAAACCTTGGACTTGATGGCTATAGGTATATGTGTTTAATTTTTGTCCACTTCATTACCATCCAGTTCATTTCATCTCATATTGGATGTATCTGCTTCTATGTCACACAGTGATTATGTCAGTTTTATAGGGATATGCCAGGGTGCTACCAGCATTGTTTGCTTCTGACTGCAATGGTATTTGAGTTGGTCTATGGGTCAAATAAATCTGGAGAAACACCTAAAAAGCTTGGGTTATGTGTACAAGGTTATAGAAATGATATTGTTTTTAAGTTAAAATACTAAGTAATAGTGAATTTCTATGCAAGTTAACCAAAGTTGCATTGTCACATTAGTGCCTATTGGGAACTAGTTGCAGATTTCTAGATTGTTGGTTTGGATGATTTAGGTGAAAGAGTTCTGACAGAATTGAAGATTTTCAATTCTCAACAGTTTTCAATAAGAATGTAAAGCCTTTAGTGATATGTTCGAATCAATGAAAATATCACCGTAATAAAAAATAAAAAAAACTTGGACGGGTCAAAAGAAGGAAAAGGGGGGAGGTATCGTTTTAGATGCCAGTATTGCAAGGAAAGACATTGAGATTACTGAAGCCTTTAGTGAATATAGTGAATTGTGGAGATCAATTAAGATAACATGGTAATAGAAAACTTGAACTGGTCAAAAGAAGAAAAGGGGGAGGTATCTATCATGTTATAATGCAAGTATTGCAAAGAAAGATATTGATATTACTAAAGATAGAATGGTAAGAAAAAGCAGAATAGTCAAAAGTTTTAGAAGGCGTAATATCACGTTCGGAATCATATAATTCTATGAACATGGAAATTATTTTTTAATCAATGAACTGACTGAAGGATCTCAAAAGGGGCTTAATTGAATGCAAGCAGAAATTGGTATAGAACATTTGGACCACAAAAGCATAATGTTGCATCCATATTTATTCCCTGAAGTGGAACTCCAAACTGTTGACCTCACTTTAAGGAAAATCTATGATAAATTTCACCAATCTGTTCAGTGTTCAAGACACAATATCTCCTCTCTGAAAGGAAAAGAGGATTCGAATTTTATTGCACAAAAAACATCCTTTGGGGTCCCCACTTGTTTCTGCCGTCGTTGAAGGTAGCATTTTATTTTACAAAGTTAGTACACTAACACATGAAATGGTGAGTTCAAGTTTATTATCAAAATGTTTGTACTGACACAGGTAAGGTCCCCACTTGTTTGCTTTTGATTTTGAATAGCTAGTACAGTAAATATGTTTGTACTGATGCTGCTTAAAATTTAGTTCAAGGTCCCCACTTGTTTTTTCTCAAGTTTGCAGGGGTAGCATTTCATCTTGAATAGCTAAATGCCATTAACACATGGAAGACAGAGCAATCTAAGTTTGTTATCTCTATATTTGTACTGAGTCTGCTGACAATGCTTGACATTTTCAGACCAAGGTCCCCACTTCTTTCTTTTTGTTCTTTTTTTTAAAAAAAATTTAAGTTGGAGGTAGCATTTTATATCGAAGAACCCGTACTGTCAATACAAGATGAGTGAACATTTTTGTTTTCTTATGAATATATATATGTACTAACATAGCTTCAAATTTAGGTCCAAAGTACAGTATTATATTACTAAAACCTCCCTTAACTTGTTTTCTAATCCTATGTACCTTCAGTTTTCTGTCCTTTTACATAGCTTCAACCTTGAAATTGTAACACCACTCTCATATGGTTTTATGAAGTAATTGATTTTTAAGTTTACAGTTGGTTTTTTTCTTTACAGGAATGAACAACTTTGTCTGACTTCATTGTAAGAGATGCATGATTCAGCTTTTAAGATCCAACTCTCAGTTTCATCAGTAAAAGCTCCTTCTCATGCCCAGATCCCAGGTCTTAGTCTCACCAGTTGTAGCTTAGGTGATCACTGTACTTCCGATATACATTTTGAGAAATTATATGAATGGTTTCAGTTTATAACAGTGTTAATTTAGTCATTTATTTTCTCGATACAATGCAAGCATATTTAAATAATTATACTAATAATGAATCAATCAGCTTATTGCAGGCCAATATTTCTAAACCTGCAATCCTTGCTACCAAAATTGACAGCTTTACAACATGAATTAATTTACTGGTGCATCAGGTCTTAGCATGAGAAGACTTTTGCATGGATCACAAAACATATCTTTGCTTGAATATGCATCAACTGCATTTTGGGTTTTCTGCATTTTGGCAGAGCCAACTTTTCGTGTCATTAAACATCCCCAAAATTGTCATGTGGAAAAATAAAAGGACAAAATAATATAAAAAAAAAGAAGAAAAAATGAGTTACATCGAGAATCAACTGAATCAAAAACCTAATTTGATTTGGATGAAATAGGGAGGGGTTAATCCCTCATTGAAGGTGCAGAAGAAGGTTGTAAGATGCTTAAAGCATAAAACCATGGAAGAACTTTTGTAAGGTTGTGAAGTGGTCAATCCAATGGAGGCTCTGGGCTTTAGGCCTTCCTTTGAATGGGTTTTAGCCCACACCTAAAACTACAAGCCCATTGGTCTAGTCTGGTCTTGATTTTGAGGTCATTTTAGTATGAGCAAGCTTATACATATTTTAAGGGCCTTTGGGTATTCAGCCCTAAGTAACCAGAGCGCGGGTCGGAGCGGGAACGAAAGTGGAAGCGGGAGCGTCGGAGCGGCCGATTAAAAAATGTTCTTAGTTCTAAAATACCTTCGGAGCGAGAGCGCGAGGTTCCGGAGCGGGAGCGTCACCCCTATACCAAGGTTTCGGTTACTAAGATTCAGCCTCTGAAAATAACCATTACAATTGGTAACATCTACAGAGACAGGATCAATACAATTGAATGATCATTACAATGATTCAAAGTTATAATCCCACCTGACAATATGGGGTTTGGATCTTAACCAATCTAACCCTACCTGATAAATATGGGTTTGAATCTTTTTATCCACTAATAAGGGGTGTTTTATTTTCAAATTTGAAACTATAAAATTATAGACTTAAAGGGTTTTTTTTTTTTTAAATAAAAACAATCTGCACTTAAAATGAGATTTTGTCTGAGAAAAATGAAGAGGAAGGCACTAACTGAGTGACTGATTCCATCTGCTTCAAAAATTCAGACATGAATTAAGACAAGAATCAAACAACTCTTTGGATCTACAGTCATAAATAGACTTAAGATCTAAACCATTCACAATTTTTTTGTAGTTTCTGTTTCTGATAACGATTGTGCTCAGAAAATAGTCATTAAAAATAGAAGACATGGTTCATAGAATGCCAGGTGGCATCTATCTGTCCACTAAAAAAGGAGATTAACCAATCAATAATGGGATTGGAAGGACAGCACCATTGTTACTGACAACTCCTCACCACTCTTTTATTTTTCTCAATACTCTCTCTCTCTTCTTTCTCTCTCTAGTTGGATGCCTCCATATATGTTCTGTTCCCCTTACAGTTACATTGAACCTCTCTACAACTTGATCACAATATGAAACAAATTTAATCAACTTTTCTACTAATCTATCATTAGTGGCATCAAGATAGTCATTAACTTTCCTTTTTAAGACCATTCATTACCTTTAATATATCCCCCTGTATCACACTTGTTAACAAAAATAAAATCCTTACTTTTCTTTGTGATTTTCAAAATCAGAATTTGCCCATTTTTAATCTTTCATTCCTTCATTAATCTTCATTTATATGTTTATTAGATTTTCTTTCATTATCATCTTCAATTAATTTTTATTATGTTCCCCATAACCCATCTCAGTATCCATTTGAAGCTTAGTATTTTGTTAGTATATCTTTATAAAGAAGCACATGTAGGGAGGTTGGGAGATTCAAAACAAAACCAATGGATGACCATATCTATGTGAGAGATTTTAAATGAGGAAAAGGGGTTATCATTTCTTATGCTTTTGTGAGTCTGTGACAACTCAAAAGAATGTACAGAATTGAATGATTATGATGATCATCTGATTGGATCAACTTTGGCCATGCCAGTTTCTTATTGGAGCTTGATGGAGGTATGGTTCCAGTCTATTGTGCATGTGATCAATGTGTACAGAATCGATTTTTTTTTTTTTTAATTTTTAATTTTTTTTCAATAACCTGGGGGGTCTTTCGTGCTTGCTTCGACCTGAGAAAACATGCAGTCCCTCTGTCCCATATGCGTTGGTAAATTAAGCAGGAAGCTTACCTAGAGGTGGCCAACAAGTATACAAATTAGACTTAAGAAAGTGGTATAAAACAGTAATTAGGCCAACTAGATATTTTTTTATTAGTGAGAAGCACATGAATAAATCTCTAAATTTGTTATATTAACACATTAAAATGAGTTAGTTTTTCTTTTCCAAAAATAATTATTTATTTTGGTCAGTGATTAAAATATCCTCTATTTTCTTACCTTTTTTTAGGTAAAAACAACCTTAGGATATATAGAATCACCCTCAAATCTTGAATGAACCTAGAAACTATTCTCATTGGAATTGTGTATTTTTGCAACAAGGATGGTCCTTTAGGAGCTAGGTCTTCTTTTGTGAATAAGGTTCTGATCAACAAAACTACATATATAGAAACTAATGTATCTAGTATAAACTATCAATATAGCTTTTTAAAAATTTTATGTAGTCTGTGAACCATGAAATTAAAGGAAGTGTTAGTCAGTTATTAGAGCAAGAATTCTCTGCAAAAATTAAAAAATTTCTCTCTAAATAATCATCAAGTTGACCCAAGAAATTTAATTATCATAATAGTAAGCCAAGTTTAACACAATAGCACATCATTAATCCATTTCAATCATTCTTAAACTTCTTAAAAAACCCATCAATTATTTTCCACATATATATGATTTAGAACAAGAAGAGTTCTAGCAGCTTCACTCATGACAGTGATCAACATCACCTGATCATTACAACGCATGATCACGAACCGGCTACGCTATCATTATAGGTCGTTCTCAAAAAAAATTCATTTCCAATGGAGAAGGACCATATCCATATGGTCTTTGATGACATCAAAACTCAGAGTATCAAATTGATGTAGGAAAGAAAATTATGAAATCTCATCAATTTTTTCTTTTTTGGCTCAACCTGAAGAAATCCATTTTTTACAATATTATTTCTTTTGTTTCAGCTGTTAAATGATTTTTTTTTTTTTTTTTTAAGGTTGTAATCTTGACGAAAGATTGTAAAGGTTGAAGTAAAACTGAAGAAAGATTCTTCCGCCGTTTTATGTTTTTTGGTTCCACTCATAATCGATCTGCTTTTCTATGTTCTTGAAAAAGCATATATACATCTGATATATCCATGTGCTTAATTCCTTTAATTTCCATGTAAGGTTCCATCAAATGAACTGCTTTCAAGAATAGCCATCCATTTCAGCAGACAGCAGTACTAGACCTCAACAAGGGAATTTAATTCCTTTCTGTTATTTGATACCTTTCTGCAGGCTGTTTCAAATTCTAATCAAAACCCTAAAAGCAGATATGAATGCAGGTCGATTTTAGTTCGACCGACACATGCCATAATTATCACCCCTTACATTGTGCTCAATACTGAATTGTCATGCAGATCTATTGACTGCAAATGGATCACCTTCCTCCAAAAAAAAAATGAAAAAGAAGAAAGAAAAAAAAGAAGGATCATCACCTTCCTTCGGCGCCAAAGATACATGAGATCTGAGGAAGAGATCATGAGATCTAGTAGCGCATGACGGCGTGAGCCATGGCATTACCACTTTATCAATGTGGGTTTTGATTTGTTTAATTAGTAGTAATAATAGATTACTTTAAAATAATGGCAGACCAGCTAGCTTTGATTAATTATAATGAAACAATATAAGCAATTCATTAAGGACAAGAATCTAAATTAAATTTTATTTTCATGGGTATGTGTACTTTTTGTCTTGTTTGATAATTAGGCCTTGAAATTGCCTTGAAACTACTTTCCCCATCTTGCTTTTCTTGGATTTCATATGTTAATAGTTTGTACTGTAACTCATTATCATATGCTAACATACCCATTAAGTAATAATTAATAATATTATTTCTGTTTTGTTAATTGATGGGTGCAGTTCAGTTGTGACTGTTTGGAAATTAACCCTAACTCAACTTTCTTAATTACTTGGCTAAATTAACTTAATTACCCTTTTTTTGCATTTTCATTCATAAAAGGCTAAGCAAGTCCATGATCTCTATACTCATTTCAATCATTCATTCTACTCATCTAGGTATAGAGAAAGGAAAAAAGGGTTTTTGAAGTATGTATGGTTCATAAGAACTTAATTTACTTTCAACTTTTCATCAATTCCCTTCCATGATTGATTTCTTTTGCTTAAAATAAATAAAATGGTTATGAAGGTGATAATCATTTTCTTAACAAATGCAGTGCTTCCATCACCATATTTTATATTCTACCATGGGTATCATGTGTGAGGGTTGTCAAATTATCCCATCCACATACACTTGGGCTTGGAAGCTATAATGGGTTTGGCTTGAATGCTGCTGCATATGGGACCTAGTAAGATATCAATGTTAGTACTGTTGTAAAGATACATCATCTTTTCCCTCAATTTGAGGTTTTGGCCTATGAAAAAAAAAAAACCTTCTAGTTAACTGTCTTATAATAAAATGTTCTTATTTAGTATAGGAATTAAACTTCAGATAAGAAGGTGGCATGCTATGATTCATCCATGACAATCATTTAATTAGTGGATGCTTTGCATGCATTTCTTGCATAATTAGCATTCTCTTTTAAATAAAGCAGTGGACCAAACTTTTTTTTTTTTGCTAGCTTAATTAATCTCAATTTCAGATGAAGTACATAGAATCAGGCATTAACATACATATGCAATTACTAATGCTTGGTCTCTTGGCATGCACACACATATCTACTTGCTTATCAATCAAATTAAACTATATATGTTAAACTTACATGATGATTATAAGCAAATTAATGGGTAATTCATCTCTATAACCCTAGTACAACATCGATAGGATGGAATGGACTTTCATATGCGCCAATAATAGAAATTATATTTTAAAATTAACATATATAGGATTAGTGACAAAATTCGTCTAAAAAAAAAAAAAAAACCAACATTCCAGTGAAATGCTCATATTATTTTTTTGGTTTTACTAAAAGAAAGGTTTGGAAAGATGACTTTACATTTAAAGGATTTATCCTGCAGCTAGCTTCATTCATCCTCAAAGAAAGTCCTTTTATTCCCTCACTGGTCACTCTCTTCCTATTCTTTCGCCTTTCTATTAATAAAAATCAACTTTCCAAAAACATAACACTTTTGAAACTTATTGACTTTAACATTATGAGGCTCCCTTTTGCCATGGTAGTGTATGGTTCCAATATTATCTATTCAATACTTTGGTATATATATATATATAGAAGAAAGATCTGTACAGTGAATTAGGTTCTGTAGCAACATTGAGGAAGAGCTAGAAGTGTGAAGAATGAGATCAGTAAAAAAATTTGGGAAGGACCCACTTAAAGATAATCAATACAAAAGACTCCCTGTGCTTCCTACTACCCCTTGTTGAGTGCCACTTAACTACCAATCATATTTAAAAGCATCTAATTTCCACTCTCCTTTTCTTTACTTATTTTACTTATGTGAATATGCTTAACACTGCATAATATGTTTTGTTAATGATATCTTGATGGCACCAATTGTCCCTACCCTCAATCATCTTAATCAATTTATATCTAAATTAAGGTAATTAATTATAAATACTACATCATATATAGTAACTTGGAATTTCAACATTAATTTTTGGAAATTACTGTTTAATTCCTAGCTAGTATATTCCTTGGATTAATGGAGATTATTGTTCATTGGCTCAAGGGCTTCGAGGAGAGGCGGGTAATCGTTATCCCCCACCCCCTTATCAAGTTGCATGATGAACTTTGAATATTTGGTTGGATAATGCTTGATTACATATTTCTTTATCCCAATCTTCTAATGAGTAACTAACAACATATTAGAGTTAGATTTTTTAAGTGAATTGAATGAATCTTCTTTCTTGTTCTTGTTTTTTTTTTTTTTGGGCCGCCCCACGACGACATTATGAGCGGATATGGAGAACGTTATCTGATTGGATTCAGATCAACCACATTTGCTTGATTCGCGATACAACTTGCTCTTTTTGGATCAAAATTGGTTATTAAAAATGAATCCAAAACAGTGAGCTAGCTAGGTCTTCAACTTTTTTACTTATTCATTGAAAGAGATATAAAACTGTAGTACAAACTACAAATTAACACAGTACGTACTAGCTATGTAACCCCCAAATCACCTAGAAGAGCCGCCCTAGCTAGCTCTAGCTAGCTAGGCTGATTAGTTTTGATCATTAAAAAGCCAAAGTTCACGAAGCTCATGATTTTTATTCTAAAACCATGATTAGGGCATTTTAATTAGCTAGATAGATAACCATTAAACCAAAGATTGATTGAGTACTCCTAGTTGATATTCTTTTTTCACATGGAGTGCTAGGTGGGTGTCTTCTTCAGCCAAGTGTATGAACCCAAGTGGGCGTTGACAACAAATAGGGTCATCGAATCCGGTGTCTCCCATTAGAACACGTGGTAGACTCCAAGCGCCTACACGTGGTGTACAATGGACCACTCAAAACTCAACCTTATATATTCTTGGATACACAGTAGTAATCATATATGACTATGACTTTAATTTGGGTTTGTTATTGTGATGGTAAGGATGACGATTGTGTTTGGATGAAATATTACACAGTGATCAAAGAGGGAGGGGGGGCCTCCTCCTTTTTCTTGATGCTAAAATATTTGGATTTGGTTCTCTACAAAGATCAGAGTGCCTTTTGACTTGATACTGAGGAGAGAGAGAGAGAGAGAGAGAGAGAGAGGCGTTGAGATAAGCTTAATTGGCATGGTGGTGGGGGAGATGGTGCACCAGTATCCACCGCCCACTTGTGTTTATTAGAATTCCTTTTCATGTAACTGTTAACTGCTAAACTGATTCCTTTCAATTTCTCTCCTTTACAAAAAAGAGTTTACAGAAAGCTCCTTTGGTCTATTTGTAAACTACAACAGAGATCCTACAACTCTATATTTGACTAAAATGTCCTCTAAATTTTCAACTACGTACCAAATAGTTTCTTTTCTTTTTGGTCATATCCCCTTATATAACCTTGCTTGTGGAGCTCACATGTAATGCATCAAGAATTGATTTTAAGAGAGTGTGTTCTCCTCACTATGTATTTTATCATATTCAAAAATCATCAGTTCGTTCTAAAACTTCTAACCATCTCAAATTTTCCCTTTAAAATTTTGCAAGTTTTAAACTTTTATTTTGACCGTTGATTTAAAACGGGTAGATTTGAGGTTAGAAGTTTTAAAATAGGTTGATTTTAAGTAACTATGTTCTGCTCATCATGTAGATCATTCTTTTCAAAAATCAACCCTTGGATGCATTCCATGTAGGCCTCACAAGGGAGGTTTTTTATGGGGGCAATATAAAGGAAATATATATATATAACATGGCCCTTCCTTTTTAACCTGTTAAAAACCACTTGCTTTAAAAGCTTGAACTATTGACGACAGGATAACAATATTGTTAAACATCTGATTGAGAGATCACTGATTAGAGATATAAAATGAAGAAGAACAAACCCAATGATAATTCTTGGAGATGCCGATGATCCATTAAGGGTCTCTAGGTCTTAACAACTTGTTCTAAAAACTCGAACTGGTACATAGAGCAAAATATATACAACAATGTAACGGTCCATGGATGCAGGTCTAATAAGGATTGGATTCATAATCACCAATGTAATAGTAAATGTTATATAAGTGAAGAATATGTTGAGATATATGAGCCACACATATAGGACTACAATTTTTCAAAATCTAAAAGATGTTATTCGAGCCGATCAGTACGTCGATAATTTATTTTAAAAAAGTTACCTGATAATGCTAAAACCTGCCCCTTCCTGCTCCCCATCACAAATCCCTTACATTCAAGATAAGCTAAAAATGATTCATTAACAAGTGCATCTGCCAGCTGATTTGATCCTTAAACAAGTGTGTCAAATCCATCACTTTATCAATCTTAGACTGACTTAAGAATCTTAGCTTTCCCATTTTGAGCTAAAATTCAGACCATTAAAATTACTAGTGCTATTAATGTTAGTCAAGAAAACAGGTCAGAAAAAAGTGTGTATATATATATATAGAATTGATTAAAAAAAAAAAATTTTGATCAAGGACCCCTTGGATCATTATATATTTTCTCATTCAGGGGGTTATAAAGGAATTATATATGTGCATGGTCAATGTAGATTTAAACTAATTAATCTATAAGATGGTACAAATCCAAGTACTACTTGAAAAAGTAATATTGGTAAATGAGGAGTGAGTTTGGTAAGCTTTTGGGTTTGACAAATCTTTTTCAATATGAAAAAATGTATATAAGGTGATGTTGAGATCAGCTGATTTGATCACCACTTCATATATAGTTTATATTTTGACCCATTTAGGGTTTCATACAATGTGGTCCAAGTTACTCTCACCTATATGTTGCAACATAAAATTATTTTATGATTGAGAAAAGGAAGTCTCAGTATTGCCAAGTGATGAAATACTAGAAACATTTTTTGATGGGTAAATTCATATTTTGGATTCTAGGGTTTATGTAATAGGCTAATAGCTAGTCTTAGAACCTTGTTCTGATGTTATGACCTAATAAATTAAATTAGCTCAAGAACTCACTGTTCTTAACTGTAATCTTTAAAAAATATTAATTAGCCCTTATTTAATTATTAATTAAACAAGTTGAAGTTTTGGATTGCCAGTAAATTGACTTTGAGTTGACAGAAGGTAGCTAGGGTGTCAAATCTCTCATCCCTTGGTTGCTTCCAAGCTTTAATTTACTCATATTAATCTAGTAAAAGTTGTGGTAGCCTTGTAAAACCCAACTCAAGCAAACTACAGAAAAGAGGAAAAAGTAGTGATTGGTGGTTGAGATATTCACATTTGCATTAAATATTAAGGGTTAACCATGACAAATTTAAGAACTCGAAAAAGGAATTCTAGGGCTAGCTGCTTTTTTCCTTTTTTAACAGTGTAGATAGACTGCTTGTGATGTCTTTCTAGAAAGTAAATACAATATGCAAAAAGACCTAGAAGGTTTTAGTTAAAGACTTAAAGTCTCTTTGAGTACATAGTGGTTCCTCTTGCAAGGTTATTTTCAAACCTCTTTCTCTCCACAATGGGTAGGAACAATAATGTAATTTAGTTGGTTTTTCAAGGATGAATTTGTCAGAGAAATACAAGCAGCTGCATCAGGTATTTATCTTCAAAAAATCTTGAGTAAACTTTTACTCTGTGAAGGGAATAAAGGACTTGCAACTTCCCATCCCTTCCAAGATGCCAAGTGGCATATTTTTATTGGAAGTACTACTGTTTGGACCGACCAAATGTCACAAGCATAAGTGATATGGTTGATCCCACTGCCACATTAGTTGGAAAGTACCCCTTCATAACATTTTTAAGAGGAAAAGGCGGTGAATCCCACCCTACTGCCACATAAGCATCTGGCATATATATTGTAAAATCGTCGGTCCAAAAATCATTATTATTTTTTTTAGACCCCACTTCTTGGTGCACAAAAATCCAGCTTCATTTGTGATTCCTAGCCGTTGGATTTCATTTACTTTTTCATCATTGGGTTCACTAAATCTAGGCGGGATGCTTAAAGTCTGCAACAAATGATCTTAGTAATTTATGTTTTTAAAATCTTTTCAACTCAGTATTTAAGCCTGTCTCATTGAGCCATGGAAAGGCGTATAGCCAAAGAATAACTGATCATTTGAAAATAACACAAAACATGGCAACTCTAGTACTTCCATCTCCTTGCTGTAATAACAACAACAGCAATATCTTCTTCACTTATCTTCAATCCCTTTCTCAAACACCCCATAAACTTAGAAAGAGAATGTTAGCTACATGGACTCCAGATGAAGAGCTCAATCAAGTAAGGCTAAGGTCAGGTTCAGACATGAAGAGAAAACTCAAGTGGCATGACCTAATAGCCCTTGGTGTTGGAGGGATGCTTGGTGCTGGAGTTTTTGTCACTACAGGTCATGTAGCTCTTAAAATCTCAGGCCCTGCCGTCTTCATTTCGTATATCATCGCTGGAGTTTCAGCTCTTCTTTCTTCCTTGTGTTATACCGAATTCTCTGTCAATATCCCGGTAGCCGGTGGTGCTTTTAGCTATCTAAGAGTAACCTTTGGTATGAATAATATACACTCATATTAGACCTATTTTTTTCCATTCTAGGAAATTTTAATTATGTTTGATTGGTATATCAATCATGAACATTAATATATACTACTTATAAGTCTAATTAAATTTCTTTGTTCATTTTTGTCTTCTCCATGTATTCATGAATTGGTGCAGGTGAGTTTGTTGGTTATTTTGCTGGACTTAATATATTGATGGAGTATGTATTATCCAACGCTGCCGTTGCTAGAAGTTTTACAGAATATCTTTGCAGAGCAGTTGGTGTGGACCCGGATTCATGGAGAGTTGAAGTTGATGGGTTAACACAGGGTTATAATAAGTTGGATTTCCCTGCTGTTGCCCTTGTTCTTGTTCTTACTCTCTGTCTTTGTCATAGGTTTGGTCCCTTATTTGCTACCTTTATTTTTGTCTTTCACTTTTTTTTTTTTTTTTTCTTTTTCTTGGTTCTGTTGTCCTTTGTTTTTTTGTTAATTATCTAAGTTTTTGTTTGGACATGGGCTAATTAAGTGCCTAATTAAGTGGGCATTTTCTTTTGTCAACCTATATCCATTAACAGACATATTGGATTAATAGGTCATTATTGATTTAGATTAGTAGTAATTAATCATGTTCATTTGGATTATCTATATATATATCTAGACACTGTACTTTGTTTATATATTTGTACATCATTTTTATTTTGACTTGAATTAAGGTTCTTATTTTAGTGGATAATATTATTGGATTGATGGGTTGTGTCTGATATTTTGGATTCATTAATTGCAGTACCAAGGAGAGCTCTATATTGAACCTTATCATGACAGTCTTTCATGTGATCTTCTTTAGCTTTATTGTAATTGCTGGTTTCTGCAATGGAAGTGCCAAGAACTTGATAAAGCCAAAAGGGTTAACTCCTTTTGGTGTTAGAGGTGTTCTTGAAGGATCATCTGTAGTTTACTTTAGCTATATTGGCTATGATTCAGTCTCAACCACTGCAGAAGAAATCAAGAACCCATCAAAGAGCCTTCCAGTGGGCATCATAGGATCTGTAGTCATTGTTTCAGTGCTCTATTGCCTTATGGCTTTGGCTTTGTGCACAATGGTTCCTTACACTGATGTAAGTATCTAGCACTTCAAATCCATTTGATCAGTTTTTTTTTTTTTTTTATCTTAATTTGAAAGAACTCAGCTTTTATGCTAAAGTTGTAGTAGTACTAGAATGGTTGACCTTATAGAAAGTTATTTTTGTGAACCAGTAACCTAAGTTAATTAGGCTTTTTTCGATTATTCGTAGATATCGGATACAGCATCATTTGCTTTCGCTTTCCAAAACATGGCTGACTGGAAATGGGCAGGCAATGTGGTTGGAGCTGGAGCATGTTTGGGAATTGTGGCTTCGCTTTTAGTTGCCATGTTAGGCCAAGCCAGGTACCTTTGTGTTATCGGTAGGGCTCGGCTTGTACCAGTCTGGTTAGCCAAGGTGCATCCTTCTACTGGAACCCCTATGAATGCCACACTCTTCTTGGGTAAGGATTTATTGAAGACTTGAATTAAAATTTCCCTTCCTGATCAAGAATTATCTCATCATCATCACTTTCACAACATATACTAATTAGATCAATTAGGAATTTAACAAAAACAAAAAATGAATCTACAAGTAAACAAGTTAAAATATAGTCTTATTTTTAAGATTAATTATTTGCAAGATATTATGTTAAAGAATTGACAACAAGAGTATCTTCTTTATAATGCCTTAAAATTTTGAGAGAATTTTTAACCACAATCTTCCACCTGTTTTTTGTTTTGGTAATGGATTTTTTTTTTTCTTTTTTTTCAATAAGATTCTATGTGATATGACAAGAAGTGAACCTTGTTCACTAATCCAGAATCTCTATTTGGATGGGAATTTTAGGGAGGGATTTTGCAAGGACCAGAATTTGTTAGAAAACTAGTTAGATTTATAACATGATTTCAACTAATTTTCTAACAAATCACTGGTTCCAATAAAATCCCTCTGTAAAATCCCCATCCAAAAAAGACTATATATGTATTATATTTGCAACATCATCAAGTTTCTTTGAGTACGTAGTGGTTCCTCTTGCAAGGTTATTTTCAAACCTCAATGATGTTGTAGCTGTTGATCAACATCTTTTACATGGTGCAGGGATCTGCACATCATCAATTGCACTCTTCACAGACCTCAGCATAGTTATAGAAATGATTTCCATTGGAACACTACTTGTGTTCTACCTGGTGGCTAATGCATTAATATACCGGCGCTACGTGAACAATAATAACAGTTCCAATAATTCTCTCTCAACTCTACTCTTCCTAATGCTCCTCTCATCAAGCTCAATTGGGTTTTCTGTATCATGGAAACTTAAGCAACAATGGTGGAGCCTAGTCTTATTTGGTGGTGCCTCCATCACCATCACTGCTTTCTTCCACTATATGGTTCCTTGCGTTTACCGTCCTTCGAAGTGGTCGGTGCCGTTGATGCCATGGCCAGCTGCAGCTTCTATCTTCCTCAATATCTTCCTTATGACTTACCTTAAGAAAAGGTCTTTCCAAAGATTTGGGATATGGGCTTGTGTAATCACCTTGTTCTATGTATTATATGGTGTTCATTCAACATACAGTGCAGAAGAAAGAGATCAAGTTAGGGTTAATCATGATGAGCAGGTGAACCCAAGTTCATCATCCACCCAACAAACTAAGATAGACATACAATTGGTTTAATTAATTAACCACAAGATGTTGTAGCTGTTGATCCTTTGTTCTTGTTCTTGTTCTTCTTTTTCCTTTTTTTTCTTTTTTTTTTTTTTGTTGTGATTTTTTTGGGTGGTCATTCTTTTAATTGGTGGTCACTCACAATGTAGATCTCATTCAATTCCTATCAGCCAAAAGGGAATCCTGATTATTGAAAAATAAAAAAAATATAAACTCAAATTTTTTGTTTTTTAAAAAAAAAGGAGAAAGAAATTGAAAAGATGGAAAAAGGGTTAGCTTTTCTTTTCATCCATTTTGGTTTTTTGCACTTTATCCTTTCTTGTTCTCATAATCTCAGTCACTTTTATCCCACCATATCATAAATAGCCAGCCACAAGAACAACTCATTCTGGGATTGGAGATGGTGATTGAGAGAGGTCGGCTTGACGTTTACCAACACTAGTATTCAACCACAATGATTCCATTTTCTCATCTTTGTGCTTTGCAGTCTCATTTCCAAAAGAATCAATACTAGGGCTTTTTTGAGATTGGTCATTGTTGTCATCATCACCATCATCATTGTCATCGTAGCCGACACCTTATATCACTATGGGGCCAAGAAATATTGTCCTATTTTCTCATTTTACTAGAAGAAAACGCGTACAGACATTGAAATTGAAATGTTTTAAATAGAGAAAATGTTTGTAGCTTTCACTATTCAGATTTGAGAAGATACTGTCCTATTTTGCTATTTTACTAGAGGAAAACGCGTACAATGCACAATGTACATGATGGACATTGAAATGTTTTAGGTAGAGAAAATGTTTGTAGCTTTCACTATTTAGGATTGAGAAGATATCGAAAGACGAAAACACACAGAATCACTTGCTTAAGTTGCAGTAAAAAAAAAAAAAAAAAAAAAAAAAGGTCGGCTAACAATACTATATACTCATCAAGACGAGCACACTTGTTATTAGTCTTGTGTTGTACTTGTATATTTATTTTCTTTTCTTTTTTTCCACAAAACTGGCAACGAGGTACAAGAATTATCTACTCAACAGTCAAACAAAAAAATGAGATGGTAAAAGGAAGCAAGAAAACAAAGAAGAGAGGAGAAGAGAAAGGTGCTTGTTTTCACTTACTCTTTTAAGTCTTGTCTTTGATGGTGACCTATGCGAGCATTACCCCCCTTTTAGTATTAAGTGGTGGGCAGGGTGGGTGCCTAAGTAAAATTAAGGCTGCTTGATTGCCCTTGAATTTCATAGAAATTGAGTTAGTTCTGCAGAAACAACACAAAATTCAAATTCTGTTGTTCAGAACTGGAGACTCACTCACTTAAAAGCGTGACAAATTATTGTTTTTCAACGTAATTCCAAGAAATATACTTTTGCAGAATTAGTACAGATGAATGCACACTTATTTGCAATCAAACACAGCCTTAATTTTTAAATGGATAATCCTCCTCCATCAAGAAATTTGAAGTTTTTAGTAGGAGTGCCAGCGAATGTCCACTAGCTCCACTTCGCTAGCACTGTCACTAGCACTTTGCGATCGTAGTATTTATTATACACACAACGGCACACTCACAACTGTTGCTAGCATTATACATACAAGAGCAACTGTCAAGTTAGTGAAAAACAATACTTTCATGTTCATATTAAAATTTCAAGAAAAATCAAACAGCTTTTCTAACATACAGTTGATTTTAGATTACTTCTCTTCTTTTCTGTCCTTGATCAGTGATTAACTAATGAGGGTAAATGATGGTAATTAAGTTGTAAAGGTAATACACAACAGAACAAGTTTGAGTCCTCTCTGCATTGACAAAATCTACTAATCTAATAATAATGTAAAACAAATGATGATTCAAAAAGAAAAGATGTAACCCAAAAAATGTATTCAAATTCAAATGGGTTAAGTTCAGACTGCATTCTCAAAGTAATGCAGCACCCTTAAGAGAACACTTTGATATAATATGGACATGGGATATGGATATGATGTTTCTCAGATGCCTATATTTCAAGAATCACCAGTCTGAATAATAATAATTGTAACTTGTTGACAAGTTTACAAGTACTGGTCCAATTTGCATTCTACATTCAAACGAACAGGTAAGGGGGGAGCTCCTATAGTCCTATGTAGGAACAGAAACTTTAACTTGAGCTTCTTACCACGCTACGACTGCATATAAAAATGGCAAAATCAATAAGCCAAAAATGGCAGAATCAATTAGCCAAGTCTCACAGGCAGCCGACGATGATAAAGAGGTGGGTTAATGAGCCTTCTTGGTGTACAGTAGACCAAAACTTCAAGTGGAATCCAACCGTGAACTACCAGGGCAGGGCAGAGGAAGGGGAGAGCTGGGACAAGGTTAGTTTCTCTATTTTCTATATCTGGTTTTTTCTTCACTTCACTGCTGTATTTATAACCATGTTGGTCACTCTGTATGCTAAGATATTCCACTAGGACTTGATGAATATTGGGGACATACAATAATGGAGTAGGTAAAGGATCTATATTCAAACGTTCAACAGCCTACCATGTTTCTCTTCCAACAGTACCCCCACTAGGAAATAAGAAAGTAAATTAATACCTAACTCACTAATATTGTTTTATGGTGGTAGTCAATCAAATATAGTCATAAGGAAATGTAATGTGCGAGACTGCGAGTCATCAAAACCAAACTCAAGAAAATGTAAACTCACCTGCAGACTCAATGTGCTTCCTGCTAGTGATACATAATGCAAGTTACCGAATGGGGGGTTACTAACGTACTATATACAACTAACTTATATAGTACTGAATATTTACTTTCATAGAACAGTCAAGAAGTAAAGGTTTTGTGACTTGTCTCCAAAAAGTCTACTTTTCCGCCTTTAAGAGCTGATATAGCAGTTTTAGTGTAGCAATTTTTTCTGCTAAGTGACTTAACAACTTCCAATCCGTAAGTTGGTTTGCACTTAATACATGCAAGTGTATCTTAGTAGTGAATTCCTGTTTTTCAAACTAAAACTGGCATACATGCCCAAATTTGAGTTGAGTTGAAAACATTCTAGAGGAAGACATAATGTGACTCAGATTTATGTAGGGAAGACTGCACAAAAGTACTACCATGGCATATACAGAGGGAGTGGATTGCCTAGCAAATGTATGTCCAACTCATATTAAGACAGAGATGGACACTCCTGATTCCCTACATGTGTGCCCACATGTTCTGATTTTCTGCTGGGAGATCTTCCATGTAATTCATGGTCCACATCATACAATAACTGTTCCAATGTGTTGAGCTTCGATTTACTGTTCAGACTGCTCAGAGACCACCAACAAAGCTCCCAGTTTGGTAGGCTTTTTTTCCAGATCAATCTAATGCTCATAGGCCAATGAATGTGGAGTTGTGGACTATAGGAGATTCTAACCTTCTAAGAATATGTATTCAATGGACAAGTGTCAAAAAGAATGCAGGTAACAGAGACCATATCACAAGAGTAACAACGTAAACTGAATCATCTAAGAAAGTGGAAACTAAGCTCCTGACTCTAGCAAGATATTAATTTCAAGCTACGGGGATCAAAGGCAATATAGCTAATTCTAATGTATGAATAGATAAAGCCTGAAGAGACGAGAGAAAGCAACCCAAGTTTTACCAAATTCAAATCTAGCACAGAAACAGAAGACTAAGAAGTAAGAACCATAACAAGCAAAAACTCAACAGGACATTCAAATACATCATCAGTAAACCCAACCATTGCTATATAACATATAGATGTAAGAACAAGAGATAGCCTTCGATCATAAATAAAAGTTCCTACAAGGCCTCCGAACTGGATGTAATACAAAAAAGAAATCAATTTTATTGGCTCTACATGTGGGCTTTCAAAATGGAGCTACTTTTCTATTCCAAAAAAAGCACATATTTTAACGTAAACAAGTTCTAGATTTTGATCATTAGCTAAGAAACATTAAAAAGTAAATAAACGAAACGTTATATAAACTCAATTCACCAACTTTTTATACCTCAGCCCTCAGGCAGTGAAATTGATGAATGAGATGAAATCCCATTTACGCGCTTACCCGAATATAAATTTGCCTGTGCATTCCCCAAAAAGAAACAAAAAAGATCCAAAGCCATAATTCTTCTACGAATCTGGCGGCGAAGACATCCTCCTCACCTTCTTCTTCGCAGAAAACCCTTTTCCAAATGGGGGTTACTAAATTACTATATATAACTAACCTTTATTGTATTGAATATTTACTTTCATAAAACAGTCAGGACGTAAAGGTTTTGTCTGATGTAGCAGTTTTAGTGAAGCAATTTTTTCTGCAAGTGGCTTAACAACTGCCAATCCGCAAGTTGGTTTGCACTAAATACATGCAAGTGTATCTTAGTAGTGAATTCCTGTTTTTCAAACTAAAACCAGATCAAATGCATAAGTTTGCATACATGCCCAAGTCTGAGTTAAAGAAGGGGTTGAAATCAACATTTTAGTGGAAACCACAATGTGACTCAGATTTATACAGGGAAGACTGCACAAAAAGTACTACCACAAACGAGTGAATGGCATATACAGAGGGAGTGGATTGCCTAGCAAACTGAATAGTCTTAAGGTCCAACTCATTTAACAACAACACATACTTAAGACAGATGGACGCTCCTGATCCCCTACATGTGTGTCCACATGTCCTGATTTTCTGCTTGGAGCTCTTCCATGTAATTCATGATCCACATAATACAATAACTGTTCGGACAAGCTTTGATTAATGTTTAGACTATTCAGAGACCACCAACAAAGCTCCCAGTTTCGCAGGATTTTTTTCTTGATCGATCTAATGCTCATAGGCCAATGCATGTGGACTATTGGAGATTCTAAACTTCTACAAATATGTATTCAATGGACAAGTGTCAAAGAGAATGAAGGAAACAGAGATCTTCTTATCACAGGAGTGATTATGAAAAGTGAATTATCTGAGAAAGTGGAAACTAACCTCCTGTCTCTAGCAAGAGATTAATCATTTTGATTTTGAGCTACAGGGATCAAAGGCAATATAGCTAATTCTGATAAATGAATAACTGAAGAGAGAAGAGAAAGCAACCCCAGATTTACCAAATTCAAATGTAGCACAGAAACAAAAGACAAAGAACCATAACAAGCAAAACTCAACAGGACATCCAAATACATTATCAGTAAAACCAACCATTGTTATATAACATATAAATGTAAGATCTTAACCAAGAGAGAGCCTTCAATCATAAACAAAAGATCCTACAAGGCCTCCAAACTGGAAGTAATACAAAAAAAAGAAATCAACTTTATTGGCTCTACATGTGGGCATTCAAAATGGAGCTACTTTTCTATTCCAAAAAGAACATATTTCACGTAAACAAGTTCGAGCTATTGATCATTAGCTAAGAAACATTAAAAAGCAAATAAACAAAAGGTTATATAAACTCAATTCACCAACTTTTTATACCTCAGCCCTCAGGCAGTGAAATTGATGAATGAGAAATATAGTGCAGAGAAATCCCATTTGCGCTTCCCGAATATAAATTCGCCTTCATAAGCTGTGCATTCCCCAAAAAGAAACAAAAAAGATCCAAAGCCTTCATAAGCAGTGAAATTGATGAATGAGAAATATAGTGCAGAGAAATCCCATGTGTGCTTCCTCGAATATAAATTCGCCTTAATAAGCTGTGCCTTCCCCAAAAAGAAACAAAAAAAGATCCAAAGCCATAATTCTTCTACGAATCTTGCGGTGAAGACATCCTCTTCACCTTCTTCTTCGCAGAAAACCCTTTTGCAAATGCATCAACAATCCGCTGCTGTGACTCAAGAATCATCTCGGTCCTCTTCATCTCCATTTCCATCCTCATTTTCTCAACTTCCCTCGTCATCTCTATTTTCATCTGTTCCATTTTCACAAATCCTTCACCCAATAACCTAATTGAAGAAACCATCTCTGCAATTGGATCCATCTCTGGTTTCCCCCGTTTTCCACCACTACTCCTTTCAGAACCCGATTTCGTCCAAGAAGAACCGTTCATAAACCTAAGATTAGGGCTAGGACTAGAAATAGGATTGGGGATAAAAGTAGGGTTAGGGTTTTCATCAAACCTACCATAATTCTTCGGTTTCGCAAATGTAAAATTTGGAGCCAATCGTTGTTGTTGTTGTTGTTGTTGTTGTCCACTGGGAATTCTAAAACGAAACCCTCCACCACCACCACCTCTACTACTACCACTACCTCCATTAGTCATCGGACGGTGAAAATTACGAGTATTTGAGATGGAAATATTGTGCTCATCAAGATCATACCTTTCACCATCATCTTCATGCTCATCATCGTCATCGTCTTCTTCGGCGTTCTCATCAGAATCACCTGTGGAAGAAGGGCCTTTTTCCATGGCGTCCATCCTTTTGAATAAGATCCAAGAAGATGAGAAACGATTTGGAGCAGTGAGAGCTCGTTGTTTTTCAGAACGGTAACGTTTACGAAGCTTTTCGAGTTTATGGCGACATTGAACGGAGGTTTTAGAAGGAGTGACGAGATTGCATCGGCGGGCAACAGCATCTGCAACTTCATCCCAGTGAGGTGTCTTGAGATTTCCACGGCCAAGGGAATACCATTTTTCATGGTAAGATTCGATTAGGGCTAGGGTTTCGTCGTCGGTCCAACATGGAGGAGGGACTCTTCTGGTTGAAGGTTGTGGATTGGTGGGGTGAGTAGAGAGAGAAGGAGATGGATCTTGATCCATGGAGAAGGGTGAAGGAATAGGGGAGTGGTGTAAGTTAGTAGTGGAGATGAAAAAGAAAAAGAAGGGGAAAGAGAATGGGTGGTGGTGGTGGAAGGGGAGGAGGTGGTGGTGGAGAAGGTGGAGGAGGTGGTGGTGGGTGAAGTGGACATATTGATGAGTGGTGGTGGGGTATTATTATTAGTTCGAGAGAGAGAGAGAGTGATTTTGAAAGGGGAAATGCGAGATGGATCCGCCACCGCTTGGGGGAAGGAAGGATGACGCGAGCACACAAAGCCACCCACCACCACACCACATCTCCCCTCCCTCGGCCACAACCACGACACCCCCACTTTCTCTCTCTAAAACTCTATTTCTTTCTCTCTCTAAATTGGTTGATTTTTTTCTCTTTCTTTGGTTTTGGTGGGGGCGTGTGATAATGTACATGCACGTGTATTTAATTAAGATGTATGGTAACACAAACTATAACAATACGCATGATAAAGGTCGCTGTTAAAGGGGCTCCCTACCTTGCTTGGGGGCTCACCTATTTATGGTGCTTTACAAATATTTCTTAAAAAATGGTTAGAGGGAGGCACGCATTTACTAGAGAGTTCTCATTTTTCTCTTTTACACCCCATGAAAAACAACTACACTCACCACCACCTCATTTTACACCCCATGGAAAACAACTACACTCACCACCACCTCACCCACCATTACTGTCACAACCACCACTTACATGATTTTTTGTTTACACGGTGGTTACACCACTATCTACAAAGATCACATGGATATGATTTTTGAGTTGATTTTTTTGTGAGAATGGGTGATCTACCCATCATATAAATCAGTTTTGCAAAATAATCATATCATTCTAAAACTTTTAATTTCTTATTAAAAATTTTAAATTTTTTAAATTATCTATTTTATTCGTTAATTTTTAATCAACCTTTAATGAAATTAATTGTTATGTTGTTTTAAACTGACCTTTTTAACAAGGACAATCTATAGGTATAGTGTAAGTAAAGTATAAGAATTAATTAGATATAACAAAGTAAAAAGTTGAGTATAAATTGCCAGCCTCGTTTTCAAAGTATATGAACATGTAAGTAATAACGAATATTTCAACCCACTTTTTTACTAATTCAGCCAACTAAGTTGTCTGTTCCATGGACTCGATCTATGTAATCAGAGCGTAGAACTAGAGTAAGAGTGCCGTAGTGCTCAATTAAAAGATGTCTCAAATTTGGGAGCAAAAGTGAGGTTCTAAAGCGGAAGCATCACCTCGGCTCTTTCCCACAATTTTGATTACTAAAGACGCATAGGGTTCAAAGGGGTGTAAAGTCAGAACAGTGTTCTGGGTTCGTAAAGAAATACTCCAGTCTCTCTCTCTCTCTCTCTCTCTCTCACCTTCTTTCTCAATCAATCTACCTAACTAGCTCTTGCTATCACGTTTAGAGTTGGCCACACTGGACTTTGGGGTTCACGTACTAATTTTTTGTGATACGATATCTTGTCCTTCCAAAACACCCAACGGCCTCAAATAAACCGTCAACAATCAGAAAGTTTTTAAACACTTTTTTTACCGTTGATTTTCAATTAACTTTTATGCTACTTTGACAAATTAAGTTGATTCCATAAGCTAAATAGCAATTAAGAATTTAAGACCTCCCCCAATCTCCAATCCATTCTTTTTTTTCTTTTCTTTCTTTTTCATGCCACTTCGGCTTCTTCGTTTTTTGGTCCTCTCTCTCTCTCTCTCTCTGATATAGGGACTTCTCATGTGTTAACGAACACCAAAATGGCAAAATTTGGTGTTGAAAAAAATCCAATTGAACTGAATATATTTTCTCTTCAATTATAGTGTGTTTGGACAAGGGATTTTAGGGAGGGATTTTGTGGGGACCAGAGATTTTGAAAAAAAATATAACATGATTTTTCCACCAAATCCCTAATCCCACAAAATCCCTCCCCCAAATCGCTTGTCCAAACAGACAATTAATTTCTTTTCAATTCAATTTCTTGCTGCCCTACCAAACGTTCCCTTTTTAGCTTCTACAAGTGCTAAACCCTGGAAATTAAACAGGAAACAAACACTTCGACTGCTACAGATTGCTAACAGCCACTCTAAATGAACCAACCATTAACGTAAGCATTCAATAACTATCTAGGAAAGAATAACAACAAAAACACTGTATGATGCAAAAACAACCTCCCTCTCTCTTTCCTTGGTCGCTATTCCTCTTACTCTTAAATAACACAAACAAAATGTTGCAAACCAAATATCAACAATTGATGAACGACTAAAAACTGCAAAGCGCTCCGCCATCATCATCACCCAAACAGAACCCTAAACGTCAAAAACCACTGATCCATAGGGTTTCACATCCTATTTGAAAACCAAAATCTAGTGTTACAATTGTAACACTGGCCTGTGAGGCCCACATAATTACACTTAAAGAGCTAAAATTTTGTGAGATCATCCTGGCCACGTTCTGAAAACCAGAATGCACTAGCCATTCCTCCTAAAAATATATATGGCCCGCCCTGCTACTTAGGCACACCTTTGTGAGCATGCATAGATTTGCACTTCCAAATTAACAGTTGCTTGGTAACAAATCAAATATTTGCTATCACAAACTAAGAAAAGAAAATTACATATTCACACACCACTGTTAATTAATTTCATGTGTGCAAATTAACTAATTTCAAATTCGCACCAAGAACCTGCAAACAGACAAAACTGTCACCATGGCATACCAAACAGGGTAGTATATTCTACTGGTCGCGCAGATCAATCAAATGAACCATGAAAACATGACACTTTCATTATTATTTGGCTTCTGCGGGAATTCAAGTAAAAAAAAGAAGAATTCGAGGTCAATCTCAACCTTGACCTTCTTTTTTTTTGTAGGGGCTGTTCCAGTCTGAACTCTTGTTAACAAAGATTCCAAGACATACCATGCAACAAACGAAAGAGTACCAGCTAATAATAACACCATGCAACAATACTTCCTTACAATCACCAATCCTAAAAATTTGCAATCTTTTCGAAACATTATAATAAAAACTAAGGAGTCCAAATCTACTAAAACAAGATAGAGATCTGTCTGCATATATGCATCTGCCCCCTTTCTTTCTCTATGGTGTGTTTTGTAAACATAAAGAAATCCATCTATTTTTAAGAACATAAACCCGTGATCCACAACTTACAGGGTAGGGATTGGATGACTGACTCCAAATCATTTGGCAGGTTTTGCCAAAATCAAGTCGGTCTTCAACGTGCATAAGAAAATAATACAAGCTCTCTTGGGGAAGTGGCTTTTCCCTTGCTCCAGATTATACAAGCATATGCCCCTCGCCCATCAGAAGAAACAACAGGCAATAGCCAACAAACTGAATGTCTCATCACATCTGTGTGACCACAAGGGAATTGAAGGTGATGGATGAGCCATCAAAAGTATGGCCTATACCGCATTGGGCGCCTGAACCTTGGAGCCTTGCTGCACACAAAAAGGGAAGAGGCAATACAACTTCAGAATGATTCTCTGATAGCAACCTGAGATAATAATTTAATTAAAAAATGCAGTATAGAAAACTTCCGCTCAGCAATTATATAATTGTGGAAGAGTGAGATTGTGTTCACCCACGGATAACATGGATAAATTCGTGGAAACTTCGATGATCAACCCTAAAATATGATGGTGGGGTTGTCCACTCTCAGAGATGCAATAGAAACTCTTTATTCTTATTGCACACATGTCAATTACCTAATAGGGAAGGCCAAAAAGTAGTGGGAGACTCAAATTTTTTCCTAAAAAATGCAACTCAGTCACTCAGCTCAACTTGCTTTCCCACCTCATGTGGCACAGTGGCAGCTGAATGGAGTAGCACATTTAGCAAGTTGGGCTGCTTTCGTTGGGCTGAGTAGCATAACTCAAAAGTTTCACAGTCCAACTAACAGCAAAGCTCATAAAATGGTTGCTTTTAGATGCTGCACACTCCCTAATGATCTCAAAAACCTTATAATGATTTCAAAGCAAAACAAAGGACGAAAAACACATTTAGAAACACAATGTTTACCCATATCCATAAGGAGACGGAAAGAAGGGGGCTGGCATGAAGGGTCTCCGGCCTCGAAAGCCAAGATAAGGATTAGGCCGCCTTCCTCGGTATTGCTTCATTCCAGGTACGTTTGTTCGCTTAGCCGAAACCTGCAGAACAAGCCATCTCAAATTACACCAGAGACAAATAAGTAAAATGAGATTAAGATATGGTGAAATGGTTAAAAATTGAAGGACCTTTAATTGACGCCCATGTAACTCTGACTCATTTAACAGGAGAGCATTCTGGACAGCATCTACCTCGACAAACTCCACATAAGCAAAGCCTTTGGGCTGACCAAACTTGTCGGTCAAAATCGTCACTCTGTTCACTGTTCCACATGATTGGAAATGCTGCTGGACTTCTTCAGGCGTACAAGCATAGTCCACCTAAAATTCCACACCATGAAAGCTATGATGAGGTTCCCAATACCCAAAATTCGTCTTGTGGGATTTAGATATACACATAATGATCCAACATATATACAGGGGAAACAAAAAGAACATATGTACGAAAAGAACACCAAAACCTAAATTCCTAAAGATCTTCTTATGAAACTGGAAAAATAAGATAAACCACTTGATCGGACATCAACCATGCATTATAATACTAGATACTGTGAAGAACTTAACACAACCATTATGTGCAGTGCTCTACACATTTATTTTCTAATACCTCACAGCAACTAAAAAGAATCATGGTAGAATTTCACATCAATTAAAAAGAATCGTGGAAGATCAAATGATGCAATCTTTTGGTACCAGAAGAGCAAATCGTTGTACCCAGGAATTTATGATTCAAGATAAAACTACGAGTGAATGCGTGCATATCAAAACCCTATTTCTATATGTAATAAAACCTACATCTTACCTTTTGTCTAACTAAACCTATCACCCTGTCATTGTTTTCTAATACAATAATCATGTAAAAGAGAAAGGATGCACTTGTAGCCTCATGATCTAGTTGTACATTTTAGCATGAGCATGACAAAGACCTTTATGATGATGAAATGCAACCCAATCAGAAATCAGCATAATGTGAAGCACTAGTTTCACCAAAAAGCCCTTCATGTCCCAAGAATTATGCTGCGCAGCGACCATGCCACAATGATGAGCCATTGCAAGTCCAAGTTTTTTTTTAGGGGAAATGAAAGTCCAAGTTTAAGACGTAAAGCATCAAAATTGCAAAGATGCCAAAATATTAATACTATGGACTTTGTCGACTGAGATTGTTGGATCACCAATTTCAAACTAAGAATTTTTCTCATAAACGTTTTCAACTTGACTTTTGGTGCATGTTAGACAAGAACACAGTAAGATTTATCTGATTGGATCAAATCAATACTTCTAAGCTCAAGATGCAAGTGGCATCTCTAAGCTCAGAGTTGGCCAAACTCAGGATTGTGACGTTCAACCTCAAGCATTGGTGTCCCTTAAAAAAAAATACTAAATTAGGGATCTCATGAATATGATATAGCATGACATTATTATCAAAAGGAACAAGGAAATAATTTTGATGCAGGAAAAGAACCAATATAATCCATTTCTAACCAAACTCCTACTATACCCAACAGATTAAGAATCCTACTTTTCAAAATGGAAGGTGCTTGATAAATTGAGCATATATCATTCTTTGAAAATATAAAATAATTTAGGAATGAATCATATTCTTGAACTGTCAAATCATTTGCTTCACCCAAATCGCAGGTATTAGGGTCTTTTGGATATAAAACAAAGAAAATAAGTAGTGAGACTGAGCATCAACTTTCTTCATGTTCATCTAATTATCCTTTCCTGGTGTTAATTTTCTACACAAAACAAATCCTAGGAACCCAGTTTCAACTTTCAAACCTATATGTATAGTCATAAATATCCTACCCTATAACTGTACTTTTTTTCTCACCCCAGCTCAATTTAGCAAAACCTACTAACATCCCACATAATTCCAAAAAATTGAGCAGTCAGCAGCTCCCATAAAAGCTTAGTTCCAAGCCATCAGTAATTATTTGATTGCTAGGGCACTCGCGCAAGTACCCTACTCACAAATTCAATTATTCTCACAGACGATCACAAACTACCATGTTCCAGCCCGTTGCATATTATCCTCAAAGTAACGACCACAAGAGGATTTTTTATTAAAAAAAAAAAGAGAAAAAATTACAGATAAAACAGCTTAGAAGAAGTAAATATTCCACAAACATATAAGCAAATGCACTATCCCTTTACAAATGAAATTAAACAAAGTTAAGGATTGCACTCACATTACCAACATATATTGAGCGGGAATCAACTTCTTCTTTCTCAGCTTGGGTTGCACCAGCACCAGAGGGATCTTTACACAAAATTCAATCAACAAAAACCAAAGAAAAGTTATAACATGAATTTTAGATATCAATAAAATAAATAAATAGAATAAGACACCCAATAGATTAGTATCAAGGGGAGAGCATCTAAAGTAGTAGCGAATACATTACTTTGAAAGGTGCAACATGAAACACATTGGGGTGATTGGCTGAGGCAAAGAATGTGACATGCAAGGCTTGACTAACTGACTAAGTAAAGAAAACTGTAACCAAGTAGAAAAACGAGCAGGTTTATGCATGCCAAATAGACATACATCACTTTAATGCAAACCACAACATGATTCACTCATAGACGTCAAAATAGATGTGGCATAATTAAAACCTCAGAAAGATTCTTCTTATCATTTTGAAACAGTGACTACTTGAACATTAGTGTCTTTCACTTTTATGCAACGCCATATTTCGATAGTCATAAAAGATATCAACTTTTTACCAGGGGACCATAAATTAATCCATCAAACAGCCAAGTCTTTCCACATTCACTGCTCATAAACACAGACGAACAAGTATCGCACAGTAACATGCCCCTCTCACCTGTTGTGATTATTATAGGTATATTCTTCTTCTTTGTGAGTGTTAAGTGATTCTCATAAGCATATTCTTCGCATCCAAACAGCCCCCTAAACAAAAGAAATTTCCTTAAAAGAAATAACTTCCATTGTCTGTGCTCTGTTCCTAAACCCTAATCCTTTTACTGCCTAAAATTACACTGCAAAATTAATTCCTTCCTATGGTTTGAACAAACGCATCATTCGCCACAGATCTCCCAAACAGAACTCATCCCATAACTCTTTTTACTATAATTAACTACTCAAAACGTCAATCTATAGAGAGAGAAAGTAATATACCTTGGACGGCGCCCATTTCTTTCTCGACTTTAGCCTGCATCTCGCGAAGAGCTCCTGCTTCATCTTCGATCTCCTTCAGTCTCTTCTTCATCTCCTCCAAGTTCTATAAAAAAAAAAAACAATAACAAAAACACAGAAATCAGGTCGTATTCTAATTTCACCTTTTTACAACATCGAGGAAACACAGAGAGATAGATAGAGAAAGAGGGAAAGAGGGAAAAAATCGGTATAGAAATTAGGGTTTCATAGAAAAAAAAAAAACAAAGGCAAGACGAAAGGAGAGAAGGTTAGAGAGAGGTGTACCTCCTTGGAATTAGGATCATCGTCGTCGTCGGCCCTAGACATTTCGACATCGGCGTCCATTTCTCCTTCATCTGGGATTTCACCTCCGTAAACTTCATGCTCTCCTTGTTCGTTTTCATGGTCGTGTTCGTGCTGCTGCTCCATCGTCTTTACCACTTTCTCTCTCTAAAACTCTCTCTTTCGCTCTTTCTCTCTCTAAAACACTCTCTCTCTCTATGGTTGTGTTCTTCAGGAGGACTTGGGGTTCCGGCTGGGGTAAGTAGGTATTCTATCAAGTTACGAACCTAAGAGCAAGAGGAGAGATGGGTATTATCGTCCTTTTTCTATATATTAAAAGGGTAATTTTGTAAAAAGAATTAGCCAGAATTCCGGATAAACCGATAAAACTTAAAAGTATGAAAAATCGAAGATCTATGTGGAATAAAAGTTTGAAACTACGTGATTCGATCTCACGACCTTGTCATTTTGAAACATTTTATATAGTCGGGATGTAAATTATGAGAAAAAAAAAAATTTGTTGAACCCTACGTGAATCGAACACGCAACCTTCTGATCTGGAGTCAGACGCGCTACCATTGCGCCACGGATCCACGCTTGCTATTACAGGGTACTTATTTAAGACTCTCCATTGGTCAACGTCAGTCAAGTAGTTGACTTTCTCATTATTAGGAGCCTAGGTTTTAAGTTTTTTTATTTTTGGATCCCTTATTAGAATGTGTTTATTGAGGTGTATTGGTCATCGGATTTTGCTAGGGTGATACCAAAAAAAGGTGTGGATTTATTGACACCTTTTGGTGTCCCACTAGTAAGTCCTTGGCATCATTCATGTAGTGACGTAAGATAGATCTAAGTACTGAAAGCATGGAGCAGGAGTGGGATTGAGAGCGGGAGCGAAAGCAAGAATGAAAGTTGTCAATTAAAAATTGCCTTCAGTTTCGAAATGCTTATGGAACCTGGAGCGTTGTTCGAAGTAGGAGCACAAGGTTTTGGAACGGGAACGTCACCCCTATGCGACGATTATGGTTACTGAGGGTTAGATTAAGATTTATTGGAATCTAAGAAGCATTGATACTTCTCTAATAGAAGAATGTATGTACTGTGTTCGCTGACTATAGTGTTTTTACTTGGATGTGTATTGAAAACTTTAAAAAAAAAAAAAACATCGTCTTGTGTTCCATCTTCCCATCAACGATAGGGAGTACATAGATTACTAGAAAGCCTTCAATTCATTTTCATTTTCATCTAAGCTCAACAGCCATGTACAATTTTACATGTACTCAACAACAGGGAGTTACCCACACCACTCTACCTAGAGGTAGTTGGCGAGGGTATAGCTCTAGGATGTTCATGCAGTTACACATCCTACAGTGATGCCCTCGTGTGTTCTTAAGCACGGGTGCATTAAATCGAAACTCTTTCCCAAAAACCACAAGAGAGAATATATTTTTGTATATCAATAATACACCATCTCTCTCTTCTTTCCTTCATTTTTCTCTGACAGATAAAGGGTGTTGTGAGTGTGACACTGGATTTTGAATTAAATGATCAAAGATATACTCATATATCCATATTATTTCTACAAAAAAGGCGTACAAAACTGAATAAATTGTTACCATAGTGAAGTCAGTGGGAGCATAAACAGGCCCCCAATAGTGCCAACAGAACCAGCAAAGAAATGAACATAAGCGGTAAACTAAGCACCATCTGAATCTGAATTTTCATTTGTGTTTAGATTTAAGTCTCCATCACTTTTCGTGATTCTTCGGAACCATAATGGTACGGGTTGCTCCAAGACAGACACGTTAATGTTACTCCACACATCCAGCTTAGTAGGGAGCTCTGCAATTTTCTCTGCGATTTCCATGTCTTCAGGAAGTACAGAACCGAAAACGGAGTAGGCTTTTTTCCACTCATTGTGATTTGCTAAGCTTATAAAGAATTCTGGGCCGGAACCAACCCATGCAACTGATCCTCTTCTTATATCAAGGCATTCCTCTGTTGGGATATTCTTGAATGTAGCTCCTTGTGCTTCAAGTGTTCCTTGAATTAGAGCAAAAGGAGGTCCAAGTGGAGCCTACATAGTTCATAGAAGAAATTTCAGAATCTCAATAAACTAGATACAACTGATAACTCGACCTTTTTTTTATCAGACGACCGATAACTCAATTAGAAATATATTTTTCACTCATATCCCAAATCTTGTACCCAAAAATATTGTATGTTTTATAACAGTGAAGGTATTTTATTACTATTTCATCAACAATTTACTATTTATCTTATTATTTCACAATTTTTCTTTTAGTTGGGCAACCATAGCGAGAAGAATCTGAACAACTAAGGATGTGATTACAAGAAAATCTCGTAGAAAAACAAAAAAAAAAAAAAAAAGGAATGGGAAGGGGAAGATGTATATTGACAAAGAAGAAATTTTGGACTAACTTAAACAAATAATAGGCAGAGAGATAAGTGGTGAATTTATAAGGGGAATTAATGAAATCTTACATCTTTTATGTGGTTTCCTTCTGAATCCCAATTACTCCCTCGACTTTCTGCACGATAAAAGTGGCAACCCGCACAATGGCGCATTCCTAGAAGTTCCAGAATGTAGTTCACTGAATGTGGGGCACAGTCAGGGAGAAGCTGTAACAAACAAAACATTAAACAGAAGAGTAGAAAATCAATTAAATGATTTACAAGCCAACAATGGAGTGAAGAAATGTCAAATGAAGAGCACAAAGTGTATGTTTTTCCTTAGAATGAATCTTCCAAAAAGTTGCCAAAAAAAGAAAAGAAAGAAAAAGAAAAAGAAAAAGAAAAGAAAAGAAATTGGATCTATTCCTTTTAGAAATATTATAAACTCACATTATGATAAGTAATATATTCCAGCTAGAAGCCCTTTGGTGCAGGTTTAAAATGGTAGGGAGAACGCTGAAAAGGATATGGATTGACATAATGAGAAAAGATTTGAGAAAACCCTAATGTAAGATATCTATTAGGAATTTAGGATTTAGTTAAATTGTGAAAAAGGATGCAGGTAATCAAACTTAAATACAAATTGTCGGGAATTGAAGAACAGGCGTAGCATATAAACCACAAAGACAACGGATGGCAATTTGAAAGGACAGGAAAGTCAAAGTTGTTGTTACTCACATAGCATTAATACAAATTTTAAGAATGGAAAAAAAAAATTATATATCAAGGAAAACATAAAAGGAGGTCAACTATGACTGATGGAAGACTCTTGTTAAGCTCCAATGTTCTGCTAAAAACTCAAAAATATAATTACTAAATAAAAAGCTTAAGATCACTGAAGATTAAAGAGATGATAGCTACAGATAAGCTATGTTGTTTGAAGCGTGATGCGAGGCGAGGAGACAGATCTAGGGCTAGGCGCCTAGGCGTCGCCCTGAAAACTGTTAATTCACCACAATTGATAAAAGATATAAGATATTCCTACTTTATAGTTATCATGGCCCACACCTTTAATAACTAATAAAAAATAAAAATACTGCTGGTTTCTAAAAAAAACTGTTGGTTTTAATAAAACAAGCTGCAGGCATTCACTACTACTAACGCTGTCAATAACCATAGCAAAGCATTAGGCATCAACGTAAGTTGAGAATGATAGCACTTACTTTTATATGAAGAATTCCATACTCCGTATGCAATCCCACAATACCCTAAGAACAAAAAGAAAAATAAAAAAATGGAAGGGAAAAGGAAAGAGGCATGTAAATTTCATACAATAATTCGCTGGAGTCTATATTCATATGTCAAAGAGGATATTAGAACATAGAAAATTATGTACAATAAAAGAACTCAAATCATGACTACAACAAGAATTATTGTCTAGATTTAAGAGAGCTCAAATATAGTAACTCTAGATTTGGTATATTTTTCCATTTGATCTTATTATTAACATTTTTTACTGTATATAAAGTAGAATTAACAGGATCTGTCCTCTAGTTCACTTCACTTGACTATACTGACTGCTTTCATAAAAAAATTGTAACTGTCTAAGTATTCCATGAGAAAATGAAAGGAAATATGGATTTTCATTTATTTCATGTGAAACAACTTTTGGGCCCCTCCAATTAATTGCTACAAAGGACAGAAGATAGGAACCAAGTTTTTATATCACTTCATCCTTTTACAATGTTTCTTCATAATATAAAACATGTAAAACCAGGACTACAGCAGCGGCTTGGCATGGGGGAACCACCATGAAATGATGTTTGGATATCATTTATGCTTGTTTCTTTAGACCTCCATGCCTCTCAGCAAATATGAAGCTACAGTCTCTTTTATTTTCAGATAATCAAAGGGGAAATACTTTTCATACCTTATGCAGCATTTCAAAATATACCTCTAAATTCTAATGCAAAAGTGCATATCAAATATTATTAAAACAGCCATCTTAATTCACCATTTGAGTTTTTGAAAAGACCAAAAACCTAAATCTTTATCAATCTTGGAACATCTCCTTGTATTACTTCTTTTTTATTCAATATCTGCTTATATTACTACGGATCAAATTGTTCCCCACTCTTATGCATCCATCATCTAATCTTGGAACATCTCCTTGTACTACTTCTTTTTTATTCAATATCTGCTTATATTACTACGGGTCAAATTGTTCCCCACTCTTCTGCATCCATCATCTAATTTTGAAAGAAATGTGATCTCTAATGACAACATTACTAGAAGGAAGCCTTACTGGTTCTAAAACGAACTAGGTTTCAGGAGAAGAGGGTGGTTGTTGCAAAGAAGTTTTATGTTCTGCTAAACAAAGTAGGTGCTGACTTCCTACAACTAAGGTAAAAGGCTGGACCCCAATCCCATTAAACCATTCAATTCCATAAATCAAATGGTAAGAAGAAAAAGTTACCCAATGCTTTTCATTTACTCAGATAAAGTATTATATAGTTATGTCAAATAATCACAACAGTCAACCAAATCATCAATTTCCATGACTCCTAATTAACCGCAAATATGCTTGTTTAAGGTTAATATAAATTGTTGAAAACCACTAACTCCAAAAGCTTATGCTGTTAGAGGGAGGCGTAACCATGTATATCATAAGGGTTCGTGGGTTTAATGGGCAAACCCCCTACAGCACCACCATGAGCGCTACCACTGAGACTCAGACCCACTCTGATACTATGGCTTGGTCCTTTTTACAAGTTTCCCTTCCAGTGCATTGACCCTTAGTCATGGGGATAGCTTTAATACCATGTCCTCAACCAATCACTTAAAAATCCAGATCAGTCAGAAGGGGGCATAGCATAACAATGTATATCACAAGGGTCTGCGATCTAACAGGGAGTGGGCGCACAACGAACAACAGAAATAATTGGGGTGTTCTTTAACTCTTTTGGAATAAATCGTATAGTGACAGATCTAGCGCATCTACATAATTGTACACCAAAATAGTTTAAAATTAACAAAGAAAAGTGATCATATCTCAAGAGCAGCTAAACCAAGGGGCATTTGATCTTGATATCAACTCTAAAACTTGTTTCTAAAAAAATAAAGTTAAGTCAATTTTTCTATGCTCTCACAGCCTGATTCGACAGAAATTTGGGCAAAATAATGCTACAGACCAAACAAAGGTTCATGAAGGCATGTAGCAGCCTTCACCACAATGCTTCTAAAACAGAGGTTTGCAAAAAGAGCAGTCTAAATGATTTCAGAAATAGATATTTAGAGAAGAAAGACTTCACTAATGTTGAAGCATTATTCAATATATTTTCCAATATTATTAGTGAAAAAAGGATTACTCAGTGTCAACCAAGTATCAGTGATCTCCTTGGCATAAGACAGTATTTCTGACCAGTTTTGAGTATTTGGGATTTTTGCCACTTGTTTCTATTTCGTGTCCTTGCAAGTTTCATGCTTTTAGCACCAATATCATTGCTTATTTATAACAATAACTAGATTGCTGAAAGTACAATTGTAACAAAATAGATCCACCTAGTCATCTACATCTATCTTCAATACAAGTTTAGAGAATGGAAGAAAAGGCATTCACTAATAAGTTCAGCAAATTAAATACCTGTCCTTTTCCAAAAATAAGCCCTGAAGTCCAAATAGCTGGATCTCCTGCTTCCTGACGATCAGGTGCCAAGGTATCCTTTTGCTTCTTCAACCAGCACTAAAATAAAGAAAATAAAAGAAAGAAATTTAGAATCAGGTGGAATGCACTGCCTATATCCAACATGAGACAATCCAGAAATTTATAATCTGGTGGAATGTACTCCGTATACCCAACACGAGACAATCCAACTAAGGCTCTGCTTGGTATGCAGGGAAAATTCGCATCTACAGTTATTCCTGGTCAAATTGATAAATCAGCTGCTTGGTATCGTATTCCTCTGCTAGTTAGGGTACCTATGGCCCTGTTTGTCCATGCAAACTACCACTACCACAAATTTTCCCTGCATACCAAGCAGGGCCTAAATCAAGCAATCAGCTTTGTGTTCATAGAAACACTGCTTGCACCATAACATGGCTTGTCCTTCATTTGTAAACAAGTTCAAAGTTACAAATCTGAACTTAATCAAGAATTGGTCCAGTCCTTTTTTTTTTTCTTCTTTTGATTGGCGGTCCAAAGTCATTAATACATTATACAGAACAGTAGAACTACAGTACGTTCAACCCCACACATGCACAGATGTAATGAGATGCTATAAATGGTCGTGGTAGACTGCAGGATGGTTCATCTACAGAATAGCAGTACAAGTGGTACACAGGGTGAGTAGACCCACTATAGCTAGTACTGTATGACGTGCTAGTACTTCAGTCAGCTTTTTTTTATTAACATCGACATGAATTCATCGTTTATATGGGCTACCAAATAAAAGATCAATACGTACATTCCCATGGTTCAAAAGCATGCAACATCTTCTGTTAAAAACATAATAATAAAAGTATAAATAGGTGAATTCTGAGAGATTTGATAGTATTGTAGTAAAATTTCTTCAACTAATGAAGGGTACATTTGGCATATAATGAAAACATTAAATATTATTAGTTAATGCCAAATAACTCATATTAAAGAAGCAACATGAGAATTTATTGCGAAGATCATACACATAACTTTTGCATATGATACTTCATAAATATAGCATACACATGCAAAAGCATGTGCCACCCACTAATAGTGTACAGAATGTAGAAACTCCTAGATGTATTGCGATGTAAACAGTCTTCTACAGGAGTTGCAAGACCTAAGGATCAGATCTTGAAGAAGCTCGACACATAATCAGCGACCCTCCACCTCAGGAGCATGATACCAATTCATTAATTATTCTCATTTGAGATTTATGAGGATTAACAATTAAAGAGCAGCCATTCCATTCAAGTGGTTTTAGTTTTATTGAGCTAAGGTTGTGGGGACTGGGGACCATAATGCGCACAAATAGGGATATGTACCCTTTCAGTTCATAGTGATTGAAGAAATCCAGTTTAAGCTCAGATTTTAAGGCTACGAAAACCAAAGTTTCTCTTCAATTAATTTATGCATACAGCTAAGTTGAGCTAGTATGGTAGGTATGACTTGTGAGATCTCTCTATATACATTAAAATACTTCTCCAGCACAAAAAATAACTTTCTAATACTATAAACAAAATATCATTTTGTCTGACAAATAATTCTACTTCTAAATTCAACTTACCCCCGCCGGTTCATGATAAACTTCTTGATTCTATGTTTCAATAGTATGACAAATCAGTAGTTGTAATTCAAGTTTCTCACACTTTATTCTTATTTTTTTTTAAATTTCTTTTATCATCTCTCGCACACTGTATTTTTGATTGGTTACGTTTCTCTACACTGTAAAATCTTCTAATGACACCACCTTGTTAATTGAATCAGTCTTCAATGGATCTGATTTGATATTTTGATGTATGGACTGTGATGATACAACACTGTAAATGTGATCCCCATTTTGCTTCACATTGTATAGATTATAGATTACATAGAAGCGTAATCCATAGTCCTATTTCACCCAAAGATGCATGTTTACGAATTTCATTTGAATCACATCTGTGGCACTTAATTTCTTCTACACTATCTCTATCACAACTTTATGCAAATACTTGGATAGACCAAAACTTGATTCTCCTAGAGGGCTTTTTCTATTGGTAAATTGATGATAAGGGGTACTTCTCATTTCTCAGATCATTTAGACTTGAGGACAATAACTAAGTTCAGATTGTTTGACATCCGAAAAAATCCTCCATGAAAATAAAAAATCAGAAAAATGAAGATAAAAAAAAAAACACATCAACCCAGTTCACCAAAACAATTAATCTACGTAGATTGTACCCCAATTTCACCAAGTAAGCAAAAAAGAGAAATAAAAAAGTTAAGAACGTAACAATCTAAACCCCATTTAATCAAAAACAGAATAACAGAAGTTAAATCCATAACAACTAATAAAATCTTATCTCACCAAAATCCTCCATGAACATCAAAATTAAGAAAAATGAAGATACAAAAATAAGCAAAACACATCAACCCAGTTCACTATATCAATCAATCCACCAAAACGGTACCCCAATTTCACCAAAGTAAGCTTCCCATAAAAAATTAAAAATAAAGCAATAATTCAAACCCCATTTCACTGTAGAATAAAAAACAGAAAACAGAAGTAAAATCTCTAATTAATAATCCGAAATCTCACCTCGCCAAACGTAGGTCCAAAATTATCTCTCTTCCCACAAACACCCAAGTAGGTTGAAGACAATTCAAGTAAGTTCAGCTAGTTTGACAACCGATAAAATCCCAAAAATACCAAAAATACCAAAATCCTCCATGAAAATCAAAAATCGGAAAACGAAGATAAAAAAGAAATAAGAAAACCACATCAATCCAGTTCACCAAAACAATCAATCTACCAAGATGATACCCCAATTTCGACCAAATTAAGCCAAAAAATCTAATAATTCAAATCTCATTTCACCATACAATCTAAAACAGAAAAATAGAAGTTAAATCTTTAATTACTAATCCAAAATCTCACCTCACCAAACTTGGGTCCACAATTTTCTCTGTTCCCACAAAACACCCAAGAATCGCACAAACACGGCCCATCTCCACCACTGCACATCCCCTTACAGGCACGGCAACATTCTTCAGAAGTGTTAAACCTAAATTCAGATCCCCACTTCACAGCAGTCCCCCAGAGCTCCAAATTTTCAACACCTCTACAACATTCCCCCTCCTCCGACCCCAAATGTTCACCCAATCCACCTTTAATTTCTTCTTCCAAAGAGAAATTCGAAACAGAATTGATGTTCTTTGGTCTGAATGCTACAGACAAACACATGTAAACAACAGAACAAGAAATGAACCCCATTAACAGGAGGATCAGAAAAGCCCAACGGCTAGTTTCTGAATCATTTGGTCTTCGACCCATTTGAGATGGAGAAGAGAAGAGAAAAACCCAGAAATGGTTTTCTGCGTTGACCCAGAAAATGGAGGAATTTGAGTTTGAATTGGAGGTCTTAAGTTTGGGGTGCAGAGATTCTCTGAAGTAGTCATGTTGAAATAAAAAGAGATATGCAGCTGTTCAATTAAAGAAAAACCCAATACAAAAACAAAATAAAAAGTCTTTTTCTTTTTTCGGGTAGCAGCCAGTAACGCACGATGTACATATTTAAAAGGAATCAAAGGATATACATGATAGTGATACATCCACGAAACTACGAGAGTTTGTGTTTTTTACCCTAAAAATTAGGTTTTGATTAGATGGCAGAGGAAGCCAAATTTGTGGGAGAAAAATTATGTATGTACGAGCCCCACTCTTGAATAAGACCAAGAATATTACATCTAACAAGTACGAGGGGCTGAAATAAAATTAATATTTTTTCAGCAATTGTTATGATTGATTTTCAATTAATAAAATAATAGTCTGTTTGGACAAGGGATTTTAGGGAGGGATTTTATGGGGACCTGTGATTTTGAGGAAAAATATAACATGATTTTTCTACTAAATCTTTGGTCCCTACAAAATCCCTCCCCCAAATCCCTTGTCCAAACATAGTATAAGCAGATGTAAATAGTCCTTTTTACAAAGTATTACTACTTCTTTTTTACTGTTTGGTCATTTTTTTAACAAATAACAACATTTTAGTCTTTTGTTGAAACTCGTGTGCGTGTTTCACTTGTATGTATTACCGTTTTTTACCCTTCTTTCTTAATTTTTAAAGGTGGAAAGCTGTAGAGACAAAAAGATTTTTGTTTTAAATCTTTAAAATACTATATCTTTTAAACCATTAATCAGTTTTTGATAAAACATTTATATTTTTGGAAAGCTTTAACGAGATCTTCGAAACTAGACCAGACAATAATATTTTTTTTAAACATGCAAATCCGAATTTGTATATTTTAAAGTGTTTAGAGTTATTGCATATATACATGTAATTCTATGCAAATTGTGTTTTACATACATATAAATGTTTTCATAGTGTGATTGCAAGCATATAAACGTTTGCAAAAACTATTTTGCATGCATTTTAGTGTATGCAAAATGGTTTTTGCACGCATTTAAATGTCTTCATAGTGTGTTTGCAAGCATATAAATGCATGCAAAAACTATTTTGCATGCATTTAGCAGATGCAAATTGTGTTTTACACTCATTTATGTCTTCATACTGTGTTTGCAAGCATATAAACGTTTGCAAAAACTATTTTACATGCATTTTAGTAGATGCAAATTGTGTTTTGCATGCATATAAATGGATACAAATTGTGTGGCTATATTTTTTAAGAAAAAATACATATCGAAATCTATAAATGTTATTTTAAACCTAAATCTGTATAAAAATATTCAAAATTCTTCCATTCTTTTGTTTAAAGTCATGCAAGTGGTCTCATTTTAAAGATCTCAATGTAAGATTTCCAAAAATATAATTTTTATGAAAAATTGATTTGTTTAAAAGTTATGTCATTTTTTATTTTAAAAATAAAATAAAAAAGTTAGTTGGTGCTTACAGCTTGTGTATTTATTGTTGGGATATTTTTGTCTAGAAAAATGCACATGTATGGTTTTTCACCTTTTTAGACTAAACTGTCATAATACTTTTAGCTGTGACTGAACCATCATATTACCCCTCAAATAGGACTAAACTGTTGTTCCCTGTAAGAATAAAGTAGGTATTATGGTAGGCCTACTTAGACACAACTTATAAGTTTATGTGATCTAAACAATTAAAGATCATCAACACAAAAATATCAGTCATTAACTTCATTTAGCACCCACCATTAGCTGTAAACTGAGTGGTAGAAAGTGACACCTTTTTTTTTCCTTGTGCATTGAAAGGTGTAACACCCACTTTTCTCTATTAACACACATATTTATTCTTACATCCATTTACAATAGCTCATGAAAGTACACATAATAATGATCCAAGGGTTACTTTTGATCTAAATGATGAGGAGATCATCCTTATAAAATATTCAAGGACTCATCTTCATGTGGGGCTTATATTTTGGTATAAGCAAGTGTAAGAATAAGATAAGTGAAATATGTAAAAGGAGGTCTAAGAATAAGGTAGGTAGAACATGCGCAAAGTTAAGTGAAAGTTTCATAATCCACTTGATTGTTGTTCCCCTGTAAGAATAAAGTAGGTATTATGGTAGGCCTACTTAGACACAACTTATTAGTTGATGTGATCTAAACAATTAAAGATCATCAACACAAAAATATCATTCATTAACTTCATTTAGCACCCATCATTAGTTGTAAACTAAGTGGTAGAAAGTGACACCTTTTTTTCCATGTGCATTGAAAGGGGTAACACCCACTTTTCTTTATTAACACAAATACTTATTCTTACATTCATTTACAATAGCTCATGAAAGTCCACATAATAATGATCCAAGGGTTCTTTTGTCTAAATGATGAGGAGATTATCCTTATAAAATATTCAAGGACCGATCTTCATGTGGGGCTTATATTTTGGTATAAGCGAGTGTAAGAATAAGGTAGGTGAAATATGTAAAAGGAGGTCTAAGAATAATATAGGTAGAACATGCGCAAAGTTAAATGGAAGTTTCATAATCCACTTGCCAACCAGTTTGTATATGGCCATGCAAATCAGTTCAATTTGTAGCAGCACTATAATAATAGATGTGGGGAAACGCTCCTTAATTTTTAACATCAAAGAAGGCTGTGTTGAGTGCATAATTATTACATATTTATCCCTTAATTTATATTAGCTAGTATTCAATTGTATATTATTTTTAATGATTTTTATGTTTTTGCAGATAAATAGAATTCAAATGCTTCAATTGCAAAATTTGGTTCAATTAGTCAAATTTATTAAAAGTACCCCACAAATCTATCAGAGGCACCATAAGAGTACATGCAAATGGCACATGATGACCAAGTCAATTCAGTCAAAGGCAGTCAAAAAATCACTAATGAAACAAAGAAGGCAAAAATGATCTTAATGACATCATCATGATGTCAAACCACATAAGCCTTACAAATCATCCAATACCGAATTAATTATCAAAGAAAATACCCCCACCATCTAATATCTCCCACTTGTTAGTTTTATTTATTTTACTTAAAGAATTTAAATGGGAAGAAATATATAAAAGGGGGGAGAATGAAGAAGAGAAGGAAAGGAAGAAGGGGGGAAGTGTAGAGAGTTAGAGAATTGTATGAAGAAAGATATTTTAAGAGTGTAGTAATTGTGTAAGTTCTTTAAGATTTTCATCAATGAATACTTATTTTGTTATTAATTTTAGAGTTATGTCTAGCTAAATTTCCTTTCTAGGATTAAAGTGGAAGCTAGTTATGTGCATGCCATGATATTTAATCTTAATCTTAATCTCTCTTAATAATTATTTTTAGCTAAAATGATTTGTCTTCTCGTAATATTATTTATTACACTTTTTCTTCTTAATGAAATTAGTACATACACCTTTATTAATTGTGCTTAGATTTGATATAATATGCTTAACTATTGTTTTGATATTATAAGCTTAACTTTGACAATTAATTATTGGAGTTGTTATTTTTTAAAAGTGAAGAAAATCATATTATTTCTTTGGTTATTTTAAATATTAATGAAAATATTTTCCAAATCTATTACATAATTTGTATTGGGTTTGAGTTATAATTGAAGGAAGATTAGAGAGAGTTTAAATTGATAGTATGCATATAATTAGTGGAATCTAAAATCCTAGTTCTTCTCATTTTTGTGAAGTTTTTATTTAGTTATTTCATTTGCTTCAAATCAATTAAAAACTGTTCAACTTTAATTAAATTAATTTTACTTATTCCTCAATCCTTGTGGATCGACCCGTACTTGTCGTTGTCTCAATAGACAACCATGCGATTGCGGTATACATATTATTGAGTGATAAAATCACGACCAATCAATTAGCGTCGTTGCCGGGGATTAACGGTAATATGTATTTTTAATTTTATTTAGGTAATTTTAGTTTAGGTTATTTTCTTTTTCTCTCTTTTTTAAAAAAAATATTATTCACATTGTTCATTGGTGCTATTTTTTTTCAGTATATAATAAGAATTTTAATTAAAAAAAAAGGCAAAAAATTTCGGCATTCTACTGTTATTGAAAATTCGATGACATCAGCATGATGTCTTGCTGATGTCATCAATCTAAAAAAAAATACAGTACTGGTTTTTGGGTTGTTTAAAATTTTTAGTTTAGATTTTTATTTTTTATTTTTTTATTTATTTAAAAAAAAAGAATACATGGTACTTATTGAATTGAAATTCGATGACATCATTATGATGTCATCAGTCTAAAACTAAAGGTACTAATAGTTGTTATTAATTTTTAGTTTTATACAAAAAATAAACGAAACAAAACAAAAACAGTACTATTTCCATCTTTGTAAATTTTTTTAGCTATTTAATAAAAAAAAAAGGTACTGAACATTCTAAGCAATTCCATTCGATGACATCAACATGATGCCATGCTGATGCCATTAGTTTTATTTTGATTTTAATTTATTTTTTTATTATTATTATTTAAAAAAAAAAGGTAATGTCCATCAGTACCTTTTCAGCACTATTCACTTAGGATTATTTTTATTATTTTTATTTACTTTTTGTTGTTTTTGTTAGATTTTACACTTGGCTATTTGTTGTTTTTGTGTTGTGTAGGTTGAAGTGAGAACTCTCTAATTTAGGTAAGTCATCTTGTTAATAAAATATTAGAGAGTTAGATCTGTTTTTATTTTTTTAATTTTATATTTTTTTAGTCTAGTTTTTTTTTCTTTAAAAGAAAATTAAAAAAAAGATATGGAAAGTTGGTATCAAAATAATAATGTTTATAATTATTAGGATTCTCATCAACCTTATGAAAGTTTTGAGCCATATTTTAGAAGTCCCAATGATTATTCACAGATGTATCAATCATCATAATGGAACAACGAACAATTTTATTGTGATCCACCCACATCATCATCATCATCATCATCATCATCATCATATTTTCAGGAAAATAACAATTGCCTTCATCGTTATACATCTCAATGCACAGAGTCTATTGAAGTACAAAGTGACATAAGTGAAGAGACTAGTAGAATTCTAAATCAATTTTTATATGTAGGCAATGCTTATGTCCCAAGAGAAACAAGTAGAAACATTGATAGAATTCTACAAGAGTTACATGACATGAGAAATAATGAAGGAGATGAATGTTATTATGAGAACAAAGAGATTGTTACACCCAATGACCATAACTTATCCTATAGTGTTTCTAGTTCAACTTCTGATTATATTGATTATCATTCATCTATTTCAGAAGAGAAAATGTGGACTAGAGACACAATAGCTTTATATGATATAACATATCAATGTTATAATGATGATGACAACATGATGTTAAGGGAACATGTTTATTTTGAGAACATTATTTTTGAGTCTCATGTCTCAGAGGCAGTGCACACCCCTACTGTTTCCTTCTTCCAACATATTTGTTCTGAAAACTTGAATAATTATGATGATAATGTGGGGATTGCAAATATTTTGAATGAGCGTGATGGTACACCATTTGTGTGTGAACTTGTACTTGATTCACAGCCTGAGGATCTTGTATCAACTTTGGGGGTCATTCCAATCGAGTACTTTGTACCAACATTTCATAGGGTTCCTAGTCTAAGGTTAGAATTAAATTCTTCTAAAATTCTTTAGACTATTTTGCCCTTCATGCCCCCACTGTTGTGAAGCAACCCTTGGAATCTGTCATTTTATCCACAACTAAGTATATACCAATTGATCCATTTGATCCAATTTCTGTCCCAAGAGAACCTTTAAAATTATTTTTTTTGATTAACAAGTACAAATTTATTGCAACACATAGGTTTGGGGGTGGCTCTTTCACTTTGATAGTCTCACTTGCACTATCATATTTATGGATTTGTGAGATTGTCATTATTTGTACATATTATTTTCTGGGTAGATTTTTAAATTTTTTGGTTACTATTTTATGGAGAGTTTGAGTCATTAGATTTTTATAGTTTTAGTAATTTGTTTGTAGAATTTTTTTTCTTTTGCTTGTGAAATTTTCTTTTCTTACGCTTGTTTTATTTTGTTGTGTCAGTTAGAGTCATTTTTTTATGTTAATCCAATATTTTCTCTTATAAAATATATGTTAATTTAGATTTTAGCACAATCAGAATAACAAAATCATTATCTGGTAATCTCGTTCTTTATCTTTACTTTTTATTTTCTCATTTGTTCTTATTAATGTATACATCTTTTAAAACATTGAGGACAATGTTTAGTTTAGGTTTGGGGGTGAGGCCAGATGCATGTTTTTTGCCATATTTGAATAAAAATTCTGTTTAAAAATAATTTTAAAAAAAAACTCAAAATTTTAAGCTCATTGACCTCGATTTATGATTACTGTTATCTCTAGTACCTTGAAATATCTTAGTCTAGATGATAAGACATTTGTTTCTTGAGATATGCTAGCTTGATTTCCAGTAACTGAATGTGTTTAGTGTGAGTTCGTTTTATTACTCGACTGGTAGAGATTTCATAATCATATGATATGGAACAACTTTCATTATCTGCACCATTTGACTTGCATTTTTGGTGTCTATGTTCGACATTGTGTTGTTAGCCTGATAATCACCTAGAGTGTTAGAATCATCTAAGTCTGATGAGCCTTGACTAGCTTGTTCATTTGGTTGGCTGGGATAGTAGATGTTGTACACGTTATGGAAAGCAACCAGTGAATTAGAACAGGTGTACTGAAAAGGGCTACCTCTTGCTAAGGTCTAAATGAGCTGAAGTGTTGTATTATTGTATTCTCTGTATTCTTGACTTTTTCTCTCAAAAAAAAAAAAAAATCATCAAATAATGAGAGAAAAGTCATTGTTAGCGGCAAAATGAAAATTCAAAGTGTAAAAGAAAAGAAAGTGATGAAAATGACCTTGATGTGAAAGCAAGTAGGGTGAAAGCCGTCGGTGCAAAACGCGAGTAAACTGGAATATCACAGATAAAGCCCATGAGGTATTAAGGTGAACATCCAAAATTCTCGTAGTCCTGGACAGCTAGCTTGGTTTTGAATCAGTCTTTAGTTGGTTTGACCATTTCTTAGTGATTATCAGTGTTAACTCTACTTTAGAAGAGCTAGATTACTATTCTTGCTAAGTACAGATCCCACTTGCACTCCAATCATAAAGTTTTGAGAATCTCTAACTAGCGAGTACTGATTTGAACTCTAAAATTTGTTTTTAAAAGCTGGGAATCTTGTTATACTATGTTCTGAAAATTTGTGCCTTTGATATGCTAGATCAATGATATTGTAAAGGTCAACTCATGTATGCAATGGTTATTTTTCAAGGAATTGTGAGCTTATTTTTGGAAGTTTAAAATTTTGTGGGTACATTTACTGCAAACCCTCACGAGACTATAACTCGTCCACTAGGGGTAACCTAGGGGTTTAAAGGCTTATTGCATTTGCTAAATGCAATCGAGAATACCAGCGAAAGTGGTGTAGTTAGAAATTTGTGTGTTTGTTTTGCTCGAGGACTAGCAAAATATAAGTTTGGGGGTATTTGTTGAGTGCATAATTATTACATATTTATCCCTCAATTTATATTAGCTAGTATTCAATTGTATATTATTTTTAATGATTTTTATGTTTTTGCAGATAAATAGAATTCAAATGCTTCAATTGTAAAATTTGGTTCAATTAGCCAAATTTATTAAAAGCACCCCACAAATCTATCAGAGGCACCATGAGAGTACATGCAAATGGCACATGATGACCAAGTCAATTCAGTCAAAGGCAGTCAAAATTGGTCAAAGATTGGAGTTTAATCACTAATGAAACAAAGAAGGCAAAAATGATCTTAATGACATCATCATGATGTCAAACCACATAAGCCTTACAAATCATCCAATACCAAATTAATTATCAAAGAAAATACCCCAACCATCCAATACCTCCCACTTGTTAGTTTTATTTATTTTACTTAAAGAATTTAAGTGGGAAGAAATCTATAAAAGGAGGGAGAATGAAGAAGAGAATTAAGGAGAGGAAGAAGGGGGGAAGTGTAGAGAGTTAGAGAATTGTATGAAGAAAGATATTTTGAGAGTGTAGTAATTTTGTAAGTTCTTTAAGATTTTCATCAATGAATACTTATTTTGTTATTAATTTTAGAGTTATGTCTAGCTAAATTTCTTTTCTAGGATTAAAGAGGAAGCTAGTTATGTGCATGCCATGATATTTAATCTTAATCTTAATCTCCCTTAATAATTATTTTTAGCTAAAATGATTTGTCTTCTCGTAATATTATTTATTATACTTTTGCTTCTTAATGAAATTAGTATATACACCTTTATTAATTGTGCTTAGATTTGATATAATATGCTTAACTATTATTTTGATATTATATGCTTAACTTTGACAATTAATTATTGGAGTTGTTATTTTTTAAAAGTGAAGAAAATCATATTATTTCTTTAGTTATTTTAAATACTAATAAAAATATTTTTCGAATCTATTACATAATTTGTATTGGGTTTGAGTTATAATTGAAGGGAGATTAGAGAGAGTTTAAATTGATGGTATGCATATAATTAGTGGAATCTGAAATCCTAGTTCTTCTCATTTTTGTGAAGTTTTTATTTAGTTATTTCATTTGCTTCAAATCAATTAAAAACTGTTCAACCTTAATTAAATTAATTTTACTTATTCTTTAATCCTTGTGGATCGACCCGTACTTGCCGTTGTCTCAATAGAAAACCGTGCGATTGCGGTATAAATATTATTGAGTGATAAAATCACGACCAATCAGGCTGATTATTGGTAAGGATCTCATCACCATGTCAATCACCATACCCATAAATCAACCTATTCTAAAACTTTCAACCCCTTGAAATCGACCCTTAAGATTTTGGCAATTTTAAGGTGTCTTCTTTTACCATTGATTTCTAACAAACTAATGACATGGTTAGAAGTCTTATGGAATAAACTAATTTTCAGATATGATGATATAAATCGATGATCATGAGACGAACACTTCACTAGAAGTCAAACCTTAATTTGGATCATCTTTGTGTGAAAATATCAGTGACTTTTTGTAAAAAATTGTATAGGTTTAGTAAAAAAAATTGTGTGGAAATAGCAGTGACTTTTTTTTCAGATAAAATAATAAATAGAGTATTAATAAAGGAAAAAGGGTGAAATTAAAATTTCCATTTTGAAAATTACAATTGGTCCCATATTTAAATAGAATGACAATATCACTTCTCTCTATTACATAAATATTTCTCAAGATAAATAACCCCTTGAGATTATTATTCTATTGTAGGTAAGGAAGCATTGCAATCATGAAATATCTTCAAGGTTAGTAATTCTTACAGAAAGATTTGAGGAAATTAAAAAAAAAACCCCAAGTAAGGTAATCTCACATTTTAGAAATTCAATTAATGTTATGAAGGCATTGTCAAATCATTATAATCTATACTATTAATAAATGGAGAAGACCTTCCCGACAACTATTTCATTGGAGGTCATGACCTCCTTAAAAATTTACTTTTTTCCCCTTACATAACGTTTAAAACATACTATAATCTCATAATTATAGGGGTAGATTTGTCATTATCCCCACCTGAAATCCCTCCACTCGATTTCCTTATCTTTACTCTCCCTCCACCGTCTCTCACACAATGCGACTTCTTGCTATTCCACTTAAAGACGTGAATACCCTTGCCACTAATAATTATTTCCTCCCAATGAAAGAAAAAGAGTAGAACTCCAAACTTATATAGTTATGGACCTAATGATAGAAATATAAAAGTTGATTTCACATCAGTATCTGCTTAGTAACTTATTCTCGTAACCACCTCCCCTCAATGAGACAGTTACTTCTTTAAACCACTAAGTTTTTATCTCATATATTGATTAAACTGAATAATATATACAGAAAAGCAATTACTAAAAAAATAAGAATCGTCTCTCTCATTGGTAAGAAGAACAGAGTAAACATGTAGATTACACCAATTAATTGTTCTATTTTATGTAGTGCACACTGCATTGACATTTTTTTTGCAGGACGACAATCTAATCCAACCAAACAATTTCTCATCTCAAATAACAATGGGTATTCTATGAACAATATAAGATTAGTTCATTCGAACTCAACTATTGTAGTTTCATCTTTTGCAAATAGGTTTGGTCAATCAAATGACCTAGATCGTTAACAAAGATCAACTCAATGTTTTTTTTCTTTCTTAATAATTAAGGTGTTTGTACGGTCAAGTAATATTTGATGTAACTACATATTTCTCATGTTATATTCAATAATTTCTACTTTATTTTGTCACTGTTCATTATTTTAAGGTCTTTTCACCTTTCATGTCTAATTAATATTTATTAGTTATTTAGTTTATATTATCATAATTGCACACGTGCAATCATACACAGACCATCCTCAGGGCATCCGATCACCTGGGTTAATTTTTTTTTTTGATAACCAAGGTATCCGGACATTGGCGCCCGACTAAATCCTTGGGGATGATAGCAGACCTTTCCCATCCGCATGCATCCAGTTTGTTGTGCCCTATCTGGGTGGCCACCAAGAGGGAGCTGAGGAGGATCGAACCCGAACACCCTTTGTGGAAACCCCATGGGTCGACCACTGGGTTAATACCCCTAGACCTTTGGGCATCAATGACTCCGCCATACTACGCCTTTTCTAACTTTGCCCAATGTCTCCTTTTGAGACTAAGATGATAATCAACTTCCGCCCGAGGCTTCTAGCTATTATCAACCTGTAGCCTCCATAAGCTTCCAAGGTGGCATTCTTCTTTCTTAAGGTTCTCCACCCCTTCTCGGAGGTTTTTAAGTCGACTTCGTTGCTCTTTCGGAGTACATGGTACACACAACGACCAAACATTCATTTTATTTAAGCACTTAAAAATATTATACAAAAAGGTTATTAACTAGAGTTCGGAGTGGGAGTGGAATGAAAGCATGCAAGAGCTCTGGAGAGGCTAATTAAAAAATGCCCTAAGTTTTGGAATGCTTTCGAGACGAAGGCGCGGAGTAGGAACGAGAGCTTCCATAGCGGGGCTACAGGAGCATACCACTTTATAGAGTTCTAGTTACTTAGATAAACAATAAAAACATATGCAAGCATATCTTCTTGTCCGTTTTTCAATGAGAAACATCTCCAGACTTTTTTTATTACTTAGTGGACCGACCTTTCCCTTTGTCTCCTCAAAAGATCAAAGAGTCTCAATTTAGAAAGCCCAGGCTCTAACAAAAAAAATAAAAAGGAACACCCAGGCTTGAAAACCGGTACATCTAATAAATGTTTTGTTTTTTTTCCTTTAAAGTAATATTATGAGGGGCTTATAGAAAAATAAAGGGCTTTTTTAGCAAATAACCCTGTCAGATTATTGAAACTATGAAATAACCCTGACATTTTTCTGAAATAACCCTATCTTGGACGGAATCATTAACTCTCCATCTTGGAGCCCACGTGATGGTCACATGCTCATGTAAAAGTACCTTAATGTCCTTAAACTAACCATACCTCTCCTCACCTTGAGTTAACCTCAATAGTGAGACACGTGGAGCCATCTGTGCGTTAGACGACTTTGACGGTGTAGATCGATCTTCTAACATACGTATGACTTGCATGTATGAATTTCTTAATTTCTTGGGTTTGAGATATCGAATCCTTCTTTCTTCTTCTTCTTCATCTCTGTGCGATTTTCTTTCTTTTCTTTTAGCTATTTCATGAAATCTTCTTGGTTTGAACTCTGTTTCTCATAAATTACTCAACTTTTTTTTACCAAAGTTTATTTTTCCAGTGATAATTTAGATTTTGTTCTTAGCAGATAATAGATCACTGGGTTCAAAGTGTCTCACTGCATCTGTAATACTGGACATCGATGCTTTTAGGGCCAGGATCTCGTTAAGATGTATGCTAGTCGTCCGCCACCTCAACTCTCTGATTCTAACCGGCAGATCATCGATTCCAATGGCCCCACCAAGCGAGTATATCAAGTCTGGAAAGGAAGCAATGTAAGCTAAGCTTCCTTGATCTTTCTATCCTATGTTTTAATTTGGATCTTTCAATATGGAGATGTGTTCATTGAGATATTTTAGCAATCTAGTTATCTCTGCCTAAAAATTTATATTTTAGTACTTAGAATTTGTTTCATGATGCTGGGTAGACTTACTAAGCATCTTCCTGGTTATCTGCTTTACACTTGATCATGATTTGGTTCAGATTTATATTTCTTTCACTTAAACCATCAAACCTTATCTCTGAACTGTTGAAAACTTCCGGCTTGAAAAAACAAACTAGCCCTTTTCTTTTAAAAATACTTTAAAATGACGAGTAACATTTTAGCGGAGAAGAAAAGAGCAGATGAAGATGTAGTTGAAGAAAAGATGATGATGGAGTGAGATGGTGGTTTGATCGGTAGATTTATAAAGACATTCAGATGAGGAATATCACATAACGGTAAAAAAAATAGGGACCGATCTGCACCGTCAAAGTCGTCCGACGCACAGATGGCTCCACGTGTTCCACTGTTGGGTTAACTTAAGGTGAGGAGAGGTATGGTTAGTTTAAGTGCATTAAGGTACTTTTACATGAGCAGGTGACGAGGAAGTTGAAATCTTTTGTCCGTCTTTCTATCCTCATAACTCTCCTCTCCACCAAGACTAAGTTGCAGAAACCCTAAAACTCTACTCTCTCACCACAGCTTTGGGTGAATCTTTTCTCTCTTTCATCCCAGCATACTCTTATGGATTTTAAAGAATCTGCTTTCAAGGTCAAACCCATTTCTCTAAACTTTAATTTTCTGTTTCTTTTGAAGTCTTTTTTATACTTAACTCATACGCATGAAATTCTTACTTACTAGTTCTTGATTTATATGAGAAATCTGTAGTTTTTTGGATTTAGTTGATGTTGTTCCTAGCTCAGAGTCTCTTTATTTTGTCTTTTGTAATTGGATTTCAATTGTTAAAGACTCGTGTTTATTGGATTTCAATGCTTAACATGTTTTTTTTCCTCGTTGGATTTCTTGTAAAATAAGCTGGAAAGTCGAATTTCAGTAACTTAGATACTTTTGTTTGGTGAGGTAACTCTCTTTACTTTTTGAAAGATGTGTGTAGTTGTTCACCACAACAGATGGATTTTATAATAAAATGAATTTGCCTTGTCAATTTTATAGCAAAGCAAGAGCATCTATAGCTTGATTTCAGAAAACCAGCCCCGAGCCGAAGCTCAATCGCAGGTAGTTTAGGTTGTAATTTTCTGTGTCAAATGATTGTAAAAAGTTGGGATCTTAGGTTTGATTGAAATACTTTTAAGAAGTGGGTTATCTATGAAATTGCCGGATGAGTATGATTTGTTGGGGTTTTGGTAGTTTTTTGTTTGGATTTGGTCACTACAAAAATAGCAGGCTTTTGCTACGGAGCTTTTGTTACGGCCTGAAAAAACCGTAGCAAATGACCACCCATTTGCTACAGAATAAGAAAACCGTAGCTAGTACAGAGGATTTGCTACGCCCTGGTCGTTCTATTGCTACGACTTAATGTGTAGCAAATAATGTTACCAGCTTCATACTTTTTTGAAGGATAGAAAAGTCTTTTGTGTCTACTTTAATTCCGTAGCAGATAACACTCAAGTGCTACGGATTTTTAAGAATTTGGCCGTAGCAATAGGTAAAATATTTTACCCGCGTCTTAATATGGAAGCGCGAAAATTTTTGCCCAAATATTTTAAACAGAAGTCACGGCCCAATCCGTCTCAAAAGGCCCGACCATCTAACCATTTCCCTGTTTTTTTCGTTTTGTTTCTTGGGAGCCCTAGCTATTTTTTCGTTTTGTTTTTTTGGAGCCCTATCTACACCAATGAGAGAGAGAAGAGGTTGGAGCTACACCAGACGAGAGGGAGAAGAGGTTGAAGCCTTCTCCTCTTGTTCTCACCCTCTCCTTCTCTGCTCGTTGAAGCCCTCATCAGGTGCGTCTCTCTTTCTTTCTCTCTCTCTCTCTCTCTCTCTCTCTCTCTCTCTCTCTCGCGTCTCTCGCTCTCTCTCTCTCTCGCGTCTCTCTCTAACACTCTGTTTTTTTTTTTGGGTAAAACCCAAAATTGATAGCAAAGAGAAACAGGTTTAGAGCTCAACAAATCGAAGCCCCCTTTCTTTGTTCGTTGAGTGAGAAAGGGCTCAACAAATCGAAGCCCTGGATCTATTCAGGTGCGTATCTCTCGCTCTCTCTCTCTCTGTCTTTTTCTGTTGGTTGTTGTATGTTTTTCTTTCTAGGGTTTTATATTTTACATCTTGTGAATAAGTTTCACAAATATATTTTTTAAGATGTTAATCTGTTCGATTTGAGGCTCTTGTATTTTTCATATTTTGTAGACAAATTATAAAAAAAGAGCATGATTGAAACAAATATGTTATTGATTTCGTGGCATTAAAATTCAATGCTCCACTGCTGCTTTGTTCAGTTTGTAAAACGTTGATAGATTAGCATCCATCTATCTCACATGGCTTGATTTTATTAATTGTAATGATAATAAAATCATTAAGAATTACAGTTGAGAGAAACAGGAAACTACTAGGTATTTTGGCTTATTTATGCAAATCTGATCCTAATTTTATATTTGGAGTTTTGCTTTCTTAAGGAATTTTAATTATGATCTTGTTTACAAAGATGCTGCTTTCAGTTTGTGTATGAAAGTTCATTTATTAAACAAGGTCCAGTTCATTTATGCGCCTAAAAAACCTACGATTCAAACGGGACGCCAGACCCAATGGTTGTATGCATTAATCATGTAGTAAAATAAATTGTATTCATAAACAACAAACATGCTTTTTGACCGTTGTTATATATATTTTGTCCTTGGGGGTTCATATCAAAAGGTAGAAGTAATAAAAAATAAAACAATAAGAAGGTTTAGATTAGCTAAAAAAAAAGGGTACATGCTTGAGGAAGGTGAAAGAGGTATTAATTTGGTAAGGTGGTAGGGTTAGGTTTAAGATGCTGGTGTAGGCGTAGACCCATAGGGGCTGTGTTCGGATAAGGGGTCAGGAAAAGCAGACAGGTTAGGGGCCAGGTAAAGCACATGCTAAGGTAAGAAATGAAGTGATGTATGTATGGAACAGTGTAGGATAAGGTGAGAACATCAAATAATTTGGAACGCTCCACTTAATTGGCCAAATCCCACGCGCGTAGCGCGTGTGAGGAGGCAACCTAGGTATTGACCGTGCCGGAGGCACGGGATACACCTAGTATATATATATAACAGGAAAAAAAAGAGTAGCATTTCCGTAGTTCCAACAGTAGAAGAAGAGAAGAAGAGGGCGAAATAACGAAAAATGGTAGCTGAAAAAAAGAAGAAGGAAGAAGAATAAAAAAAAACAGTTGACTGAAAAATGAAGAAGAAGATGAAGGAAGAAGAAAAAAATAGAAAAAGGAAGAAGAAGAAAAAAGAAGGAAGAAGGAGGAAGGAGGAAGGAGGAAGGAGGAAGGAAAAAGAAAACGAAAAAAAGGAAGAAGGAAGAAGATTGACCTTTTCCGGCGACGTGGACTGCGTGCGACGACTTAGCTCCTCCCCTTTTCTCTTCTCTTCTCCCCTGCTCAGATTTCTTCTCTTCCCTTTTCTGTTTTTTTCACGTATACAGGTAGATAGATTTGGGGTAAAAAAACCCTAAATCGATTTAAGTTGAAAGATGGGGGCTTTTCGTTTAAAAAAAATCTAATGAGGGGGCTTTGGGTTAAAAAAACTCAAAGGAGGGTTAAGTATCAAATAAATTTTTTCTGTTTTCATTTTCAGGTCCCCGATAATATCAACGATTATAAAGGTTGAAATATCGTCATTATCGCCCGATATTTACAAAATATCGGTCGATAATATCGAGCCGATAAACATGGGCGATATTTTGCACAAAAAATCGACGGGGTCCCGATAAGCGATAAATCAGCGATAAATCCCGATAAATCGCCAATAAGTACAACATAGGTTTGCACTTAATTATTTTGTTATTGTCTGTGCAATTCCGTATAGCATAGTACCTTAATGCGCTAAGAAAGTTGGTGGTTTGACTATCTCTCCCTGTCTCAGTTCTAGTCCCAATAAAACTTCATGGAGTTCTATAAGGGATCCAAGGTTGGATTAGTACATCTGCACTTTCTGTCTAAAGATGGGACACTAACAATTGTCAATCCGGCTTACATCTATACAAATTCTGGTCTACGCTATTCTCATGATTATGCTGCAGTTCATTTTACATATATACAAATTCTGATCTTTGTGTGCATATTAGTTTTTCATAAAGTTGGCATTGGGCGTCTTATGGCTTTTTAGATCTTCCATGGTTTTGTTCCTCTATGTAGTAAGGTGAGGGATGATGCTACCGATAGGGTGAGAGCTATAATAGCACTAAAGGAGGAGGGCAAGGAAACTGCGAGTGCAAAAAAGCAACGGATAGCAGAGACTAAACCTCCCACCCAACTTTTATCCTTCTTTCTCGCATTTATTTCTGAAATGGAGTACGTAAGTCCTGAAGGGCTTCGCTTAGATGGTCGTCGTCCCCTGGAGGTCTCTTCTATTCTCTTCTCTCTCTCTCTCTCTCTCTCTCTAAAACAGAAAACTGGTTTATCATGTTTTTTCCTGCAAGTTATAACTTGTATTTCTGTTTTTTTTTTGGCAATCACAGATGAGGCAAATTCGTGCAGAGCTCGGTGCAGTTTCCAAGGCAGACGGGTAAATGATATTTTTATTATCGGTATATGTGTTGATATATTAGTAAGTTTTGGTTGAATTGCTCTGATTCTAAATTTTAATCAATCTAGGTTTTTCTTTGTCAATACGATAAATCCATATGGGCTTGCAACTAAGTTGTTATAATCTTATCTCTGCTTTAAAATTGCAGTTCTGCTGTTTTCGAAATGGGAAACACTAAAGTCATTGCTGCAGTTTATGGCCCTAGAGAGGTATAACTTTAAAGCATCACTTCCTTTCAGTTTTAATACAATCCTACTTCTTTGCAACTTCAAGCTTTGTTAGTTCTTATAGTTAATGAAAGGGTAAATTTAACTTATCCCCCCAGAATTAAGGCCTAATTCAACTTTGCCCTCTCAAAGATGCAAATTCAACTTTCCCCAAAAAATACTATTGTTTCACTTGGGTTAGCAGGAGATTTGATAGGAAAAACATAACAGAGTAGCAAAACCAGCAAGATGCGTTAGAAAGAGCTAGTTTTTCCTGTATTATATGAAGCTTGAACAAATACTTTCATGTTAATAAAAGTTCCATTCTGTTTTCCAGGTTGAAAATAGGAGCCATCAGATGAATGACCAGGCTCTGGTATTATAATCTCAATGTTTTTTCGTTTATATCTCACTTTCAGTCTTGTGATCTCTCCATTGTGATTTTTATGTACTAATATTTATACAGGTAAGGTGCGAGTATAGCATGGCTAACTTTAGCACTGGAGACCGAATGAGGAAACCGAAGGGTGATAGGTAGTTCTCCTCTTTAGCTGTTTTAAAAATTATAGAAGTTCTTGTTGTTTCTTCTAACTGGTTACCACTTACCACTAAGGTCATACATTAGCATCTAAGTCAATAGAAGAGCCCATGGAGCTAGCTCAACGCTCAAAAAATCAGAAAACAAGTTTAGGAAATGGACTCTAAATCACCTCCCCTTAAAATAGGATCCCAAGAAGTATATGATCTAGAAATAACATGTAGCTGNTCTGTTGGTTGTTGTATGTTTTTCTTTCTAGGGTTTTATATTTTACATCTTGTGAATAAGTTTCACAAATATATTTTTTAAGATGTTAATCTGTTCGATTTGAGGCTCTTGTATTTTTCATATTTTGTAGACAAATTATAAAAAAAGAGCATGATTGAAACAAATATGTTATTGATTTCGTGGCATTAAAATTCAATGCTCCACTGCTGCTTTGTTCAGTTTGTAAAACGTTGATAGATTAGCATCCATCTATCTCACATGGCTTGATTTTATTAATTGTAATGATAATAAAATCATTAAGAATTACAGTTGAGAGAAACAGGAAACTACTAGGTATTTTGGCTTATTTATGCAAATCTGATCCTAATTTTATATTTGGAGTTTTGCTTTCTTAAGGAATTTTAATTATGATCTTGTTTACAAAGATGCTGCTTTCAGTTTGTGTATGAAAGTTCATTTATTAAACAAGGTCCAGTTCATTTATGCGCCTAAAAAACCTACGATTCAAACGGGACACCAGACCCAATGGTTGTATGCATTAATCATGTAGTAAAATAAATTGTATTCATAAACAACAAACATGCTTTTTGACCTTTGTTATATATATTTTGTCCTTGGGGGTTCATATCAAAAGGTAGAAGTAATAAAAAATAAAACAATAAGAAGGTTTAGATTAGCTAAAAAAAAAGGGTACATGCTTGAGGAAGGTGAAAGAGGTATTAATTTGGTAAGGTGGTAGGGTTAGGTTTAAGATGTTGGTGTAGGCGTAGACCCATAGGGGCTGTGTTCGGATAAGGGGTCAGGAAAAGCAGACAGGTTAGGGGCCAGGTAAAGCACATGCTAAGGTAAGAAATGAAGTGATGTATGTATGGAATAGTGTAGGATAAGGTGAGAACATCAAATAATTTGGAATGCGCCACTTAATTGGCCAAATCCCACGCGCGTAGCGCGTGTGAGGAGGCAACCGAGGTATTGACCGTGCCGGAGGCATGGGATACACCTAGTCTATATACTAAGGGAGGGAAGTGTTGGGTTTATGTTTGTCATCAACGGCCGAGAAACACCCACTAGAAGACCATCCAACGGTCACTACAAAACACTCTAAAAATTCCACTCTAAAAATTCTAGCGGTAAAATTGCCGCCCAACCTTTCAACGCTGCTAAACCTACATTCTCTAAACACCTCCTCTTCCACTTCAACGAGCAGATACCTCTTCCTCCACTCCAACGATTTTCTAATCTTTGTAAGTTGCTCTCTTTTTTCTTCCGTCTTCCCTTTCCTTTTTTCTTCTTCCTTCCTCTTTTCTTTTTCTTTTTTTGTTTGCTGGGGATTCAATTGAAGGTAGGGTTTTGATCTGAAGGGTTTTTTTAGGGCTTAAAGGGCTGAAATCATCGAAAGGTCTTTTAGGGCTTAAATCGAATGGTTTTTTTTATTGAATCTGGGTTTTTGATTCATAGGGTTTTGTTTAATTCAGGGTTTTGATCTGAAGGGTTTCTTTTTTAGGGCTTAAATCTGGGTTTTTGATTCATAGGGTTTTGTTTAATTTGTGGTAGGTGTGACCAAGGTATGATCGATTTCTAGGGCTTATATGACAACGAATCAGGTTTTGGGTTTTTTACAGTAAGGGTTTGCTATTTGGGTTTTAATTTAATTTTTTCGGATCTTACAGTAGGGTTTTTTTTTTTCGGATCTTACAATAGGGTTTGCAATATACAGTTCCTATTGATCTTACAGTAGTTTTTTTTTTTCCTTTCAGAGTTTTTGGTACAGCAGAAAACTATGCTGAGTTCATCCTCCACTCCAACGATTTTCTGATCGGGTAAGTTGCTCTCTTCTTCTTTCTTACGTTTTGAACTGGGGTTTTTATATTTGCTTTGATCTGGGTTTGATTTGATCTAGATTTTCTGTTTGTTCTCTTTTAGGGCTTCATTTCTTTCATTTTTATCTTCTGAATTTTTTT
>MVGT01000169.1:9648-34365 GCA_002174775.1 Macleaya cordata
GGCAGGGTTGTTGCACAGTACGTGACGGCAACAATTCTTCCCAATCACAACGTCTCCATCATCAGAAAACTTGAAACGGTGGTTGCAGGAAAAAGGCACAAGCCAGAAATTTTTTTTTTGAAGCATTATCAGCCATTAATCATTAGTTGGAAATAAAACCCAATCATGTTCAACTACTCAAAACAGATTACAGAGAAATCATTTATTTAATGACCAATTTTATGAAAGATAAAGTCTCTGTTTTCAACTTCCAAAATAGAGAACTTTAAATCTTTCTTATGTTTACAATTTAATATTAAAAAAGCTTTATTACTTAAAAACAACCAATAAAACTTAAGGTTTTAATACATGTGATTGCTGATGTCCATGTAACAAAGACAAATCAATTTGATTTTGAAAAACAGAGTACCCTTAACGATATAGTACCCCTAACGATTATAAAAACCCCAACGAAATTAACAACTGACACCATTAATCATATTAAATAAATAACGACAACTATTATAATATGATCCAACATATAAAATTCAATGTAATATTTATTAACTTCACAGAACCGAAACATCAAATAGTAGAATCTTTTCACAATCAAAGAGCAAGTAAGATAAATCAGCCCTAAGGCTCTGATACCACATCTTAAAACTTAATTAGTTTATGCATGCAAATATTAGGCGGATTAAACGCATAAACTTTAATCCATCTAGAGATATCATGCTTGCCACTAATATTAAAGATTCAAGATTGATGCACTTACCTCGATCCATTACGCTAGTTGATAAAGATGACAATGGAGGCAGGCTTTACCTTTCTACCCAATGCACACCGAAACCCTAAAGGCGAGCCGCACATAGGATGGAAGAGCGCAACTTGAGCGGATGAAAACTATGAACCCTAATGCCTCCCTATTAATCCTTTTATACTCATATTCCATCATAATGAGTTTTAATAGGGTGTACCTACCAACATCCAATAAGATGGTCCTTAACCCTAATGGGTCTATACAATTGGGTTTTNATATTTAACAGAAAGATGTATTTTGGCACCAACAAATGAAATCGTGGAAGAGATAAATGCATACATTGTTTCATCACTCCCAGGAAAGAGTACAAACTTCTTTAGTTCTGACTCGATTAGTCCAATAACGGGAATAATTTACGATCAAGATGTGTTATATCCTACCGATTTTTTGAATCAAATGCAATTCTCCGGAATACCAAATCATGAGTTACAATTGAAAGAAGGAATACCAATAATGCTAATTCGAAATATAAACCAAAGTGGCGGACTCTGTAATGGTACAAGACTAATTGTTACTCAAATATCCAGAAGACTTATTGAAGCGGAGATAATAACAGGAAATAACATTGGAAGACGTGTCTACATCCCTAGAATAATAATGTCTCCAAGTGATTCGAAGTTACTATTCGTCTTTAAACGACGCCAATTCCCAGTTAAGGTCTGCTTTGCAATGACAATAAATAAAAGCCAAGGTCAAAGTATAGAAAATGTTGGAATTTATTTGCCAAAACCAATTTTTTGCCATGGACAACTGTACGTGGCAGTATCAAGAACAACATCCCGCGAAGGATTGAAGATACTAATAAAGAAAAACGAGGATGAACCAGAAGGGTATACACAAAATATTGTGTATAAAGAAATATTCAACAACTTACATACTGGTACAACATGCAATTCTTTCTTCTTCTTCTTCTTCTTTAAATTTAAATATATAGCAAATTATGAAACTATATAACAATTTTTCAATCTTATGCAGGTACTAATCAAAATGTTGAAAGCCAATTATCAATGTATCAACCAACTTGAACCTTCAAAAGGAGACAACTGGAGGATAAAAACTCGAGTTCAAAGAATGTGGGACGCCATAGACTTCCAAAATACAGAAGATGTGCTAAGTTTGGATATGATACTTATGGATGAAAATGTACGCCAAAAAAAATTCATTAGTTTTTAATTTTCACAACTATAATACTAACTTTATATTGTTCTAAAAATTACAGGGAGATCAAATACATGCAGTGATACCAAAAGACTATATTTTGAAGCATGGTACCAAAATACAAGAAGGAGGGGTGTTTTTTATTCAAAGATTCAATGTAGCCATCTCCAAACCAATTTACCTATCTATAAATAATGATCTTAAAATGTATTTCAAATGGAACACTATCATTCAAACAACAGAGGGAAGTTCTACTGAAATACCAATATTTAAGTTCACATTTGTGCAATTCGAAGATGTGAATTCACGATTAATTGATAAAAATAAATATCTGACAGGTACAAATTCATTCACAACTTTAAATTATTGCTAACTAGAAACTTATATAGAAGCATGAACACATGTCTCTATCACATGTATATAATGTATTTCTTACAAAATTTTGCAGATGTAATTGGAGAATTAACAACTATGACCGGCGATCAAGTTGTGAAGAAAGCAAATGGGAAAGAGGCTAAAATGAAGCAAATCACACTTGAAAACAACAGGTAAAACAGTAAGAACTAACAATAAATACAATAAAAAATAAAAGTAATATTTAAAATTTAAAAAATTGTTCTATTTTGATAGCAGAGCAACAATCACAATTACACTCTGGGGAAATGCAACAAATCAAATCAATGAACAAATCATTGAAGATGCAACAAAACCAGTAATCGTGGTAACAACATCAACATCTGTTAAAAAATATGGAGGTAATATTTTGTTTAAAATAAATTATGATAGAAAATTTCACATATTTACCTTACTAACATAAGCAACTTGAACAGGTGGTTACAATCTCAATTCAACAAATGCAACTAAATTGTACATCAACTTAGAGGTATCTGAAGTTAAAGATTTCAAAAAAAGGTAAATCATTATGAAAGTAGCAAACTTAATTTACTATATAAAAGACAAAATAAAAAATAATCAACATTGATCAACAGGTGCACTGAAACTAAATTTATTGGGATAATTGGCACAACAATGAAAAGCACATGCCCAGAAGATGAAGCAATTCAAAACAGAATAACTATTTCAGAACTACTTCAAGCAGCATCTGAACCTTCAAGTCAGGTAAAATATCATACTAAAATAGTAAGCTACATCCTATCGATATGGATAAAAGGATTTAAAAACTACAACTGGAAAAAAGCTTTACATGTAAAGCTACGATCAACAAAATAATCGATGAATTCGGGTGGTACTACATGTCGTGCAACGAATGTAGAAAGAAAGTGAAAATGAACGGTAATAAAATATGGTGCGAAACATGTCAAACTGAAGTACAATATCCCAAGAGCAGGTAAATATTCCAAAACTATACCCTCCTTATGTTCATCGAGTTTTAATCTCAAATATTAACATTTATAATTCATACAGGTACGGAGTGGAAATGGAGGTGCAAGATCATAAGGATGCGCTATTTTCGTCATTTTCGAAAAAGAAGTGGAAAAATTAATCCAACATCAAGGGTCCGACCTATTAGAATTCTATGAAAAGGTAAAATATATACAAAATAATCTCTTAAAAATATAAACCTTTATTTCAATATACTATTTAACATGAAATTATACTACAGGACAATGATTCGGAAAAAGTATCAGCAATCTTCAAGCAATTACTAAACTGTGAAAAAGTATTCAAGATTAAAATGAAAGATTATGACATGCAATATAAGAACAACAACTTTCCTATACAAATTCAACCGGAATGCAAACATGCACTTGAAAAAATAGATGAGGTATGAAATAATTATTAGCTAAATTAATTACAAAAAAATACAAAACTATTAAATATTTTTTGATATAGGTAAAGGAGGAATGTGAAGACAAAATCAAAAAAAAGAAAAAGAAAAGGGATACTTGACTCAATAGACCGATCCAAGGTGTGGTTCGGTCGAATAATTCGCCAAAACATTGGCGCAAGATTTGTAATCCTTCTTTTTTTTGGACAAATTTACCCTTCCTATATAAACCAGAGTCCCGATTGGAGACTCTGGGTTTCTTCTCTCATCAACATAACCCGATCTCCCTAAACTCCCTCTTGTTTCTCTCCAAATTCCCTAAGCCATTTCCCATCTTCTCTTCTCCTTTTATACTCTCTTTTTATTTCTTTTTTTCAACTAGAAAACTATTGGGGAAGGAAAGAAGAACCAAGGAGAAAGAGAGCTAGAGAGACGTTGAAAAGAAAAGAAAAAACAGCAGCAGAAAAACGCAGAGTTGAAAAAGAAGAAGGAAGAAGAAGGAAAGAGAGCAAGAAGGATCGACCATAAGCTTTCCCCATTTGTTTCTTCTCTTTTGGGTAAGTTTTCTAACTCAAAAATCCTTTAAATTTCTGCTGATTTCAGTTGTAATAACCTAGGGTTTCTATGCTCCATTTGCTTATTGTTGTAGATCTTGATGATTTCGAGCTCAATGGCAGAAGAGGTGATGAGATGGGCTAATTTTGTTGTGTTAAGGTGAGAAATCTGCCCCTTTATGCCCTAGATTTATTGTTTTGATTATGTAAATTGGGGTTTTTGAAAAAAACGAAATTCGATGATGAAGAAGAAATTTTGATAGTTAGATTTGGGTTTGATTTAAATTTGTGGTCTCATGATCTTACTTCCTCTATTTTTAAAGCATGCGAAAATGTAGACTTAAACTTGATGAGATTATGGTGACTATCCTTGTGTAGTTTTGTGGATTATAATAGAAAAAAAATGATGTGCAAAGATGAATGGGTTAAATGGGTGAGATTTATCTTACTTGTGATTCGTTAAATCATGATAAATTGTATGTTTATAATTGGTGTCAAGCTATTAATAACCTTGTAGATTATTCTTCTCTATTTTCATGTTTATGATGAGGTTGGGTAATGAAGAATTTTAGAGAGAAAACCTCGTGTCTTTATTGGATGATGATTTCTAAAACTTGGATGAGCTCTTGTGGACTGTTTTGAGTACTTTGGGCTGCTAATGATTGTATAAGGTGGAGCTCACCTCATTTGAAATTGATGGATGATGGAAAGCAGAAAAGAAATTTATATAAACTATTTGGTGATGAACCTTAAGTTCATGAAGGGTTTTATGGACTAATTTTTGCTTTATAGTTCTTGATTTATATGAAAAATTCTGTTATTATTAAAGTGACGAACTTTAAACAAGTCACATTTATTTTATTTAATGTATCTAACTGTCATTATTGAATGCTTTACTTCTTCATGGAGTAAGTGGAAGTTTTGAAAGGGAATAATGATTTACAAGTTTGATTTATTAAGTATATATCTAAATGTCTAGTGATATTATTTGCATTTAGTTTGTTCAAATCTCCCATGTATCTCTCTTAGAAAAATGTTTTCTCCTTGTTTTTTCATTCTTACTTCTTTCAAAATCAATTTCTTCCTCTTCATTTCTTCTCATTTTTGTTTTTGGGGTGAAATCCTAACCCAAAAATCTGTTATTTTTGTTGTTGTTAAAGAATTAACCTAGGGATTTTTATGTTCCACGTGTTTGTTGTTGTAGATCTTGATAACAAGGAGTCTAAAGGTAGAGAAATGATGTTTCTAAGGCCTGATTTTGAAGTTGAGGTAAGATTTTAGCATTTTTTCTGTTTTGGATAATATTTTGATGAAAATGGGCTGTTTTAATGGAAAACAAAAATTAGTTTTAGAAAGTTATTTTAAAGCTAAGAACTAAGTTATTGTGGGAGTTTAAAGATTAATACAACTGATTTGGGTTTGGAACCCTTGATTTATGATGCGAGTCAAAGTTAAAAAAGATATTCCATGTTTGTTGTTGTTGGTAGAGATAAGATCTTACCCTAAGATTGATTTTTGGGTTGTTTTGATGATGAAATTTTGGGGGTTTTGTATGAAAAACGATCATGCATGTTGTAGGACATCATCTTGGGAGCTTAATTTAAGTTTTCAGTGGTGATTTAGAAGTTGTTTTCAAGTTACTAATAATTTAAGGTGAGTTTTCTTAAACTTAAGCTAAAAATCAAGTTATTTTGAGGTTAAATGCTTAGGTTTTTTTATATAAAACGAATTTGGTGTGCTGGGACGTAAGATTTGGAGTTGATTTAAGTTGTTGGGAGTGTTTTGGGAGTTGATCTAACAAAATCCAAGGATAGTACTCTTTCTCTTGATCTCCAATTAATTTTTGGGAAATAAATCCTTGTATTTTGGGAGTTGTACTTGAACATGAGACTAAGAATGAGTTTGGGACTATTTTGTTTAATTTACCTTTGATGATGAAGTTGGATGATGGAAAAGCATAAGAGGAAATTTATATAAACTAAGTTAATGATGGACTTTAGGTCCAAGAAGAGATTTTTGGACTGTTTTGAAGTGTTTGCTGAATTTATCTTATTATTTTAGAAAAAAGAACAAATATACATGAATAAACATGATGATACCTTGGGATTAGCTTTACATGCTGAATATTTCTCTCATTCTAATGATACAGTTTACGTGTCTCTAGTTTTTGTATTACCTGAAACTAATTAATATGGATGAGTTGGACTAGTCAATGTTTTATTTTTTGTTGTATATGTGTATTGCATCAAAGAGTTGAATTGTTATGTCTTTGTCTTTGAAGAAGTTATACTCAATTTATAAAGAGAGATCTTGATGTTTTGTAAGGCTTATTCGACTCAGCGAGCTGTATGGCTAGTTTATTATTAATCTATGAACCTAATTAATACCATTATGATTTTTAAATTGCAAGTATTGTATACTATTAGCTCATTAAATGACAATTTTTTTTGTTTGCTTCTTCAATTTCTAAGAAACGATTAGGTGTTGGTTTACTCTGTTCCCAACAGTTTACCTATCAGCAGGAACTGCCACTGCCCTTATTATAATTAGAGGTGAAACCATGAAGCTCTTCTTCCAGTTAGTATGTGGCCCACTATGCTCCTTTAATCCTTTATCAACCATTGAATGGTATCTGTTATTTGCTTCTCTATTCATTTAATTATTTGCTTAATAATCTAGCCTAGCTAGGATAACTTAGTTACTTATTTTTATAAGTAGATTATCTTTTTTTTACAAGTAGATTATCATTGTCGAGTGGTTGTAGTGGAATTTTTAAATCTCTGAGTTCCTCCTTCTAAAAGGTTTCTAATAAAAATACTTCAATGAGCTTATTAAAACAAAAACAAAAAAATTCCCGTGTAGACCCCATGAACAATGAAAACCCTAACATAATTTAAGGTATGTATGCCCTCAAAAAAGATCATAACTGTGGACAAGTTCTCTTATAACCGTGGCATATTTCCCTCTCAATTATACTCTACAATTGTATTATCGATGTATCTCTATTAGCAGCTTTTGAGCAAGCTTTTTTTTTTGAGAATAATCAAGACTAGTTTCCATGCAGGTTTATTTTGGCCAATTATTTTTTTAATGAAGATGTGAGCCAATTTATTAACCTTCCTAGAGTTTCATGTTTGCAGACAAAGTTGTTTGTGGAGATTGCTTAAGGCTCTATCCGTGGTAACTACTAACTGGTAAAAGACCTCTCTAATCCCTCATTTTTCTGCTGACTAGTAAAGTTTCTATAAATAAGTTTTTGAGTTTATATAAGCACTCTATAATTATTCGTTTAATGGTCATGTAGTATTGAAATCTTTTATTATGCTAGTTTATACTTCCTCAATATTTCATAGTGTGGAGGATATCTCTGGTTTTGTAAATCTATGGTCACTCACAAGAAAGGCATAGACAAACTTGCAAATGACGAGTTGAGCCCAACTTGTATATAATTTTTATTGGGTATTAGGATACAAGGACTCACTGCTGGTTAAGGGCAGCAGTGCAGCACTAAGTTTGATTGCACATAAGCCATATTTTGAACTAAGTTAAATAATTTTGCATACTTCTCTAATATAGTGTTAACTTGTATCCAGATGAGATTGACCCAACTACTTAATTACTTGTTGGAGCGGACGTGATATGAGGACGTGCTGGAGAGCCGTTGCGAGATCAACGCCTAGGAGGAACTAAAGAGGGAGCTCAAGGGTTTCAGCAACAATTTGAAGAAAGTGTGTATTTTTAATTACTTGATTACTTCTCTATTATAGCTATCATCTTTACTTAAATCACTTTTAAACTGAACTTATCTATAAGCATCTTGTTGGATATGCATAATCTATTTGCCTACTCCTATTTCATTTATCAATGGTAAATTAAATTTACCTATAAAACTGATTTTCAATAATGAAGATAGGTATTAACTCACTTTTGTTGTGTATTTTGAAATGAATGATTGAATGGAATGAATGTAGTAAGAGTTGAAACCAATAAAATAAGAAAAAGATGAAACAAGGTAATTATGTGTAGTTAACTCATTTTTATTGTTTAATTTTTGTTTTGTAGGATGAGCATAGTTGAGAAATGTTGAAGTAACGTTTCTTACTATTTTTGCTCTTTAAAACAAAACTTTGGAAGACTAAATGTGATTAGAGGATCTACATGTATTTTGGACATGTGTTTAGTTAAGAAAGACCATAGTTAAGCAATACTAGAATAGAGTGTTACTGTTTTTTATTTTTGAAACTAAGCATTGAAATAATGAATGTGATTAAAGGAGATCTTCATCTGTTTCAGATTTTTGGTGCTTAGTTAAAGATGTTTGTGTGAAAGAATGTTGAATTTGTGAAATTTCAGTCTTATAATATTGCAGTATTTGCATTGCATATGATTCATTTAACAGAGAAAAAAACAGGTGACATTGAAATTTAATTGAGTACAAAAAAATAAGTAAAAAAGAGAATAAGTTTTTTTGCGACGGCCAAAAGGACCGTTGCAATAATAGTTAACAACGAAGATATTGTTGCAGCGGTCGAAAATCTGTTGCAAATTGATGTTTTTTGCAGCGGAACTTATCGTCACAAAAGAATATTTTAAAATAAAAAAATTAAATTAAAATTCTTATGCGTCAAAGGACCCGTTGCAAAATGGCAATATTAGACGTAATATTTTTCGTCAGTTGACAAAATGATGGAAAATTGCTGTTTTAAAGGCTTTTTGCGACGTCAATTACTTCGGGAACTCCATATATTTATTGAATCGGTTACTATTGCTGAATATCAAAAAAAGAGATAATATGGTTAAAGCTAAATCGTTTGAAGTTTAGGCGCAATATGGTATTCTTTGTACCACTATGTTAGTATGGAGATGGTTTCAAAATAAATAATTGGCAATTTATCCGATATATAGCACTCATATCGGTAAAATGATTTGAACCGGTTACTGGAAAAACGGGCATCCTACCCTTTTTCCAATGCCGAATCGACAACCTATGTACAAAGTAAGAAGAATTTTTAGAAAATTTAAATTAATAAGAAAAAAAAGAAACAATGTAATACCCCTATAATTTAAATTACTAAGGTTTAGGGGCAGCCACTTATGTTGAGGGCACCCTGTTAGAGTTTTAGAAAGTTTGGGTTTCTAACTTATTATAAATACAAACTAAACCCAAGCCCTTCTTGTTTTAGTCGACCAAGAGAAAGGAAGAGGGAGAGAGAATCCAAGAAGAAGAACCTGGTTCCGGGCAGGCTGATCGCAGAGGATTGAGAGCGAGAAGGAGAAGCCCAGAAGCCATTGTAGCAGAGTTTTCTTCTTCTTTCTTGGGATTCAACTTCGTTGGCGATTCGACGCAAGTAGTAACTTGCTCTTTTGGTGTAGATTTAGGTTTTTTATGATGTTTGTATACTTTCTTAATGATTGAATACATGAAAACCTAGATTATTTGATGTTTATATGTTAACCACATGAATGAATGCAAGTAATCCTTGATCGTATGATGTGTGCATGTTTCTAATGGTTAGAATGCTTGGAATCTATGAATATTTGATGTTATATGATTCCCTAAAGTTGCAGGTGAGAAAAACCATGTTTTCTCGGAGTTTTGTTGAAGAACAAAACTCAAAATTGCGAGAAAACCCAGAGGGTATCGATACCTATATAGAGGGTATCGATACCAGCTGTCAGATGGGGCAAGTATCGATACCCCCTCTGGAGGGTATCGATACCTCCTATGTCTTTCAGTGGTATCGATACCTACTGGCCTTTTTACCCTGAAAGTGTTTTTGATGTGTTTCTTTTGCGTAATTAGCTCATGTATGAAGGATATTATGATTATATACATGCATGCTATTAAATAATATGTATTTATGAGTTTAGAATGCATATGTAAATTCTTGCGAACTGCTTCCATGATGATAAGCACTTGTGAACACATAAAGAATGAGTAAGAAACCTCCATAAGCTTGATGTGTGCTTAATCAACTTGTTTGGCTTGTGTGCAAACATAGTTTAAGTCTTGTATAAGCCTGGTCCTCTCCAAGCGAGGTCTACGAAATCGCCAAGTGAGGTCTACAGAATCACTTGACACGTAAGTAACGCCGACAGGGTTACTAGTGTTCGGGGGACGGATTTCGAGGCAGTTCACCAGATTCACGTGGCGCATGGCCAGTGTCTCGAGTGAACTATATGGAAGGGTGAAACAAGGGTAGTAACTAGGGATCACTACTCGTTGCGATAACTTAATCTCAACTAAAGATCATAATACAAAACAGCTGTTAACTTATACATCTCTCTACTTTTGTTTAATCTCTTATCCTGACATATCTTATGCTATAATGTTAAACCACTTGCTTTTGTAAAACTCATGGTTCTCCTAAATCTAAGCCAAGGGAACTAGTGAACTTGCTGGCTAGGTTTTGACCTAGCACCACTATTTTACAGGTCTAGGACAACAGGTGAATCCTCGGTAGTGGCAGGGGAGTACGTTAGGCAAGAATAAGTCTTCGGAGACTTCCAAGAGTTCCGTAAAGGCGTAGGACATCCTTTTGATATGTTATGTTTGGTTTGGACATTGTTTAGTCCATTATTCTTTGGGTTTATTTAATCAACCATCTGTTTGAATCAGTTCATCAGTGAAGTTAATAAAGTTTAGTTCCGCTTTATTTTACTTGTGTCTTGAATGTGAGTGCAGCATCTTGATAGCTTGGTGTATCGCGTACACCATAGAGCCACAGGTTGATAATGATTCCGCTGGCATGCCTAGTTCTCATTGAGTAAGGGTTGCAGACCTGAAAAGTGAAGGTGGGGTATTACAAACAACTTTTTTGAGAATTACAGATTTTTGTCTGGTCGGAAGAGTCCTCCGAATATTCTATCTTGGATCAATGATCCGTTTTGATATTTTGGGGGTGCTGCCAAAACATTATTTTCTTGTAGTATTTAGAGTGCCAGAGGTAAGATACTTTTTTGTCTCTTTAATTTTTTTAAGCATGGCATTGCACACAGTCTTTAATTTTCCTCCTATATTTCTAATGTAGACAGCACATCTCAAAGAAAAGATTAAAAAATATATTTTTCGTCATTGATCTTCAATTTATGTGCTAGAGAAACATAACCAATAAGAAGGATGCCCCAATTTGAAGTTTTTAAGAGAGTCGTTAAGTGGGTTTATATCTTTACATATCTATGTATATATTTAAACATGAGCATAAATGATAGGTTTGTTATTCTTTATTTTATAAAAATAATGGTTTGTTATTCATTTAGCTCTACGTTCATTAAGGGATAGACTTACATGCATCGATGGGTACAAAATTATCCAATGACCCTATTTGCAAATCTACTTTTAGTCTATCATTAAAAAATATTGTGTAAGAAGTGAAATTTGGCAGGTTGGGGAGACTGAAAAAGCATTGAATGATGTTAATGATGTTGGCATTGGCAACAACTTTTTAGGTCCTCTATTAAGATAATGAAGAGGAATTTATGTTTTTTTGCTATTGTTTGGACGCATTTGTGTTCTTGTGTACTATTTGCATTTGTATCTTCTTATTTGTGTGTGGGAATTGAGAGGGCCTTCTTTGAGTAAGAAAAAAGTTTCTAGGTGAGATGGAATGGAGATTTTGGGTGCATGTTCAGGTGAACTGAGGCCCATATATAAGGGCCAAAATAATTATATATATTAAATTTTTATCAAATTTGTCACGGTTATAATCATGACAAATGTTTACCACATTATTGAATTCGGTAAAGTATGAAAACAATACTACATATGTATTCCAAATGGCACAATAAATATCACTTTGGATTTACATGGCACAAAAATGTCGTATAATTTGAATTTGAGAGCAAGAGAAAATAAAAATAGAAGAGTACAACCACAAAGAGTACGAGATTTTATGAAGAAAACTTCATTTTTTTATTATTGCCAAATTTTAAGCGTAATAAGTTCAAGATCTTATGGTGGTTAAACTTTAAACTTATGAAATACAATAGGAATGAACAGATTATTCGTATTCTGCATGTGTTTACTCTATATGGTAGATGTTGTACCACCATATGTCTATTATGTATGGTAGAAAATATAACACATGTATTTATTCTATACGGTACAAATTGTACTGCTCTGTTTGCTATTCTATATGGTATAAAAAATATGTTGTGTGTTCATTTTATATGGTATTAATTATACCATATGAATAATCAACAAGTATTTGTGGGAAAAACCCAAAACTAGATCATGTTTTAACTTCTACCCCCGGCAATAAAGAATTTTTACATTTAACTCAATTAGCATATTATCACATTATTTGCATTTTGTTAGCATACTAATTGGGTTAAATTTAAAAAACTAAAATTAGGCGGGTGGGAAGTTAAACTGTAGGTGGAATTAGGGTTCAATCCAAATTTAATGCATCTTTATATGCATCATTTGTTTAATTTTATAGTCTAATTCTCATCAAATGAAATTTTCCTCCCATCATCATCATATGACCAAACATTAGTAACCAGGATCGTGGTATAGCGGTGATGCTTCAACTTTGAAACCTCTCCTTCGCGCTTTGAATCACGCTCCGATGTTCCTGCTTTAATTGATTGCTCTAAATCTTCCGCTCCCATTTTCATTCCCACTCCTATTTCATGCTCTGCTTATTTAGGACCACACACAATTCAAAACTAGACTAGTGTAATAAATAAAGACGATGTCAGCATTCCTTAGTAGTGCTTGTTCGGACTATTATAACATCCTCGTGGTGTCTAGCTAGAAAAAAAACTAGAGAAAGAAACAATAAATTATATGTTTCTTTTCTTTTACAAATATCTGTTTATTTATCAAAACTGTTCAACTGATGATTTAATTCACTCTTTTATTTTTTATGATTGAGTTTTGCTTAGTTGAGTATGAAATGCTTAGGTCTCTTAGTAGCATCAGCCATCTACAGCGCTCAGTACTTAATATGATTAAACATTATAGTAAGACCAGCAAGTGGCATACAAATTACAAAAGATCAGCTACAATAAGTGGTTACTTTTTTTTTCTTAATTTTCTATACATTTAGATGCAAGTTAATGTACACTCGTTTACTAATTAAGTCTTTGTTGAATTTTTACATAAATTTTTGGAGATTAATAGTTACTTTTCATCAGAAGATAGGAACATGGGAATGCACTAGGGTACATTGGAAGTGTTGTATGTTTTCGAAAATACCCATCTACATTTTAAAGAGACTGAGGGGGAGAAAAAGAGAGAGAGAGAAAAAAAAAGAGCAGAAGAACCTTAATTACTAGTACTTCAGATTTATTTATGGTACATATTGTGCCTATATACTGACATATTGGAGTATACCCTAAATCATGCAAATCAGGGATTAATGTATTTCATATTTTATGTCATTACGCACGTGAAGATCCTACAACTAAGCGTTGGGTGCTAAAAAAGAGTGATTGTTCGAGATTTCTAACCGATCTTCATCCCTAACCCAAATCGACAAAACCTAATAAATCAATCCCAAACTCTATTATCTTTATCTCTTTTCTCTGCCATCTCTCCTTGTCTTTTTCTTTCTAAGTTTAGAGCTTCAAACATTAAAACCGAACTAAACATGAGCAGTTGGACTGATCCCTTTCATATTGAATTTATTGTGCAAGTAAATATACCTTATTCATAAAATATGTATGCAAGTAAAAGTACCGCTTATTGTAAGTAAAAGTAACATCCATACTTGATATGTTTGCAAGTAAAAGTTCAACGTATACCAAATCTATGTGTAAGTATAAGTGACATGCATACTTTATATATTTGCATGTAAAGGTAATGTATATACCAAATCCATGGCTGTAGAAAGCATTATATATGTGTTCCCACACAGTTGTTTTCCTTGAGGCTCTATTTGAATTTCAGTTTTAACTGTTAAATTTTCGGTGATGATCTACATCGATATGTTAACGACAACACCAAAACCACTCTGATACGTATTTATGTCATTAAAATTTATAGTTCTCTCGCACACAATTTATAGCAATATATACATATAAAGAACGTCTGACTGTAGAGACACTAATACTCCTACCCTGCATTTTCCATGACTGAGAGTTAAAGGAGATGAACTCAGTAAGTTAGCAAAAAAATGTCATACTAAGCCAAAGCACAAGCAGATTCTTGTTCATTTATGTAAAATTTATAACTATAACTTTTTGATATCATCCAAAGGTAGTTTGCCAAAAATAATATGATTCTGCCATATGATTTTGGTTATATCCCTTGATTCATTTACAAGTATTAAGTAGCTTAATACATCATTCAGAATATTTTGATTCTCTATTTGTTATTGCATTGTTACTCCTACCTTCACTAAAAAAACTTAAAAGCTTAAGTCATGCCAACAACTTGCTCTCTTCTAATTTCCATGAGGTTGATGAAGTACTTTTGAATATTGCTTCCACCTTGAGTTGGGGTCCTTGTCTTTACATAATTCTAAGAAATACCCCGCTAATGACCCCTTCCCATGCTTGCTCGATCAAACAAGGGACAAACTGTAATTGTAGAACAAAAATAAAATGTTTGATTCAGTACAAGTAAATATTATATATATAACAAGTAAGAACATGATAAAAAAAACTATTAAATGATATCTTATTCCCAACTTGCTCGAACTTCACTAATAATGACAAGAAAAAACCTAAACACTTCATTCATTTTATATAACAAATAACATGAATTCATAAAGACAACATAGTTCACCTTATTCTTTGTAAACATACTGTCAGCATATATAACTCACATTGAGTTTTGAACTTTAAGAGTTAAGACACACTTAAAATCATAATTGATCAAATATTTAAGAAACTAAGTTCTAGATCACACATATGTTTTAGTGATTTCTCAAATGATACAACAACTAACCTACTATTTATGGTATTGATGATGTTCAAGAGTACTACATGATCAAGGGGTATTTCAGATGAATTTTATAGAATATGAGCATTTTATTTTACAAAGAGTTTGTTGTTAAATGAGTCATATATATCACACATTTTAAACTATGAACACATCATACACAACTGAAATCTTTTAGCAAATTTAAAAGATTTTATGGTTGAAGCTTTCATACAAAATGCAAAGAAATAGTCCCTACAGTCCCTGATTTCGAAAATTCAAAAAATTTTATTACTGTATATTCTTCTTTTACAACAGCTAGCCTTATCCAATGCACCCATGTTAGTAAAATTCCCAACTTCTCAACTTTTCTTTCATGTGGATATGCAGACAAATTATTATTTATGATTGAAATTCTAAAATAAATATCAAACAAAAAAAAATTAATAATTTTTTAAAAATAAAACTTAATATTTTCTCCTTAAATTTCAACAAGAGCTTCCTTAGAATTACGAAATGGGGAAATGTCATGTAGTAAAATAAGTTCAGATAGTAGAGAAGAATTGGAGTTTTGTTCTTGTTTCCAGTTAAAGTTTCTCCAAACTCTGTACCATATCAACCAAAGATGTTAACGAGAATAATTAATGGGGCATGTTTACATTGCGTATTGTTTATTCATAATCTTGATCAATTCTTTTTGGGGTATCTATTCGAACAATTATACATCTATGTTCTTGCCGCTCATAATTCTTGCAGAAACATGATGTTCTAAGTCATGGAGGTGTGTTCGATTGCGTGGTCAGGCATGAGGTTGAAATTGGTCCTTTATTGCTGCAATGAGGAAGAAAAAACTTAATATAAGAAAATCTAAACACTACATACAGCTTAGGAACCCAAGGGATGAAGAAGTGTGAGCAAAAAAAGATTAATTTGTGAAAACATATAAATATTAGTTTTTGGTGATTAAAAATATATAATCACCAAAATTGTAGGATATTATATAATTTTACACTGCTATTGCCTAATAATTATAAAAGACAAATCAAATTAAGGCAGGGTAAAGATATAAAAAAAATTCAGATAGGGAATGATTAAAAACATATAATCAAATTAAAATCTAATCATGGCTAACAACACCTACAACCAAAAGTATGCTTGCAGTATGCTAACAATATGCATATTAGAATGCAAACAATATGACTCAAAATTTTAAGCATACAACTATAAAGAGTAAAAAAAATATGAAGAGTACGAAAAGTTATGAAGAAACTGCATTTTATTTTATGACTCCCAAATTTTGAGTGCAAGTTCAAGAGTGTATGGTGGTTAAACTTTAAACTTATGTAATGCAATAGGAAAGATGAGATTCAACACTAATCTACATATGTTAAACTTAAAAGAAATTGTGCATCATAGATCTATTTTGTGTGGTAAGAAAAATCTTACATGTGTTTGTTCTATATGGTACAAGTTGTAGGGGTATGTTTTATTCTGTATGGTACAAAAACTACCACATGTCTTCGTTTGATGTGGTAGGAATTACACCATATGAATAATTTATAAGTATACACGTCTAAAAGATAAAGCCCATTATGTTATATTAAAGCTCAACGTACTGTTAGTATACTATTAATTAGCATTCTTTTAGCATATTGATTGGGTTAACAGAAGGTCCTAAAGTAGATTCTGATTAGATTAAGGTTTATAATATTTAGATCTTTCAACTGAGATCATCAATTGCATCCACAAATAACTTTCAGAGAAAATCCCTAAATTTAAACATAAATCCATCAAAATTTAAGAAAAATAGCTAAGGTTAGATTTTTACCTTAAAGAATTGATCAAGGCCCCAAAAGCTTCTAAGATTTCATTGATTTTTCACCAAAATACATTCCTACATCGTAAACCCAAAAATACTCAATAAACCTTAACGTCAATTTCATACAATGTGAAAAGCAAAAACTCAGATGATTTTATAACAACAATTGATGAATATTGGTTCATTGAGTCCATTAAAAGACATATATGCAATCAATTTCATTTGCAGAATTAGGTCCAAATTGGATCTAGAAGAAAATGCATCATGCACCAATAACTCATGGAAGCAAAAATAAAAGACATTACACAATTCTGAAATCCAACAATCCATAAAAATTGAGGATAAAAATTAAAGATAATGGACAACCAAATATGCAAACTCCATCTTCAAGATTATATTTTGAGACTATAGTAGAATTTTGTGATACTTATTTGAGCTTTATCTTATTTTCCATCTAATCTACTATTGTCATAATTCAGTTCGAAGTAAGAGAGACAAGAGTACAGTTGCGTGTTGTTAGTGCTTGCCAAGTAGAGAATAGTCATTAATGTAGTAGAGATAGGAGATGTGTTCCAAAAATCCACTTTACCTGATTTAAGTAGTTGTACCCTTGCTTTTGATTTCGCTTGTAGACTGAAACAATCACAAACATGATATAAATATGAAGTCAGTAATAGAATGCTCGATAAATATCATTACTACTAACAAAATCATGAACTACAAAATAGGGTATTAAATTCATTCCTTTCAAGATACAACAAAAGTGCTACTTATTGCAAGCAATATCCACTGGAGCACTTGATTTTCTGTTATATTAGGAAAATGCCTCCAATAGCTTCAAATCTCATGCTAATTCAATTAATATGGGAGATTTGAACAAACTAAATGCAAATAATATCACTAGACATTCAGATATATATTAATAAATCAAACTTGTAAATCATTATTCCCTTTCAAAACTTCCACTTACACCATGAAGAAGTAAAGCATTCAATAATGACAGTTAGATACATTAAATAAAATAAATGTGACTTGTTTAAAGTTCGTCACTTTAAGAATAACAAAATTTTTCATATAAATCAAGAACTATAAAGCAAAAATTAGTCCATAAAACCCTTCATGAACTTAAGGTTCATCACCAAATAGTTTATATAAATTTCTTTTGTGCTTCCCATCATCCATCAATTCGAAATAAGGTGAGCTCCACCTTATACAGTCATTAGCAGCCCAAAGTACTCAAAACAGTCCACAAGAGCTCATCCAAGTTTTAGAAATCATCATCCAATAAAGACACGAGGTTTTCTCTCTAAAATTTTTCATTACCCAACCTCATCATAAACATGAAAATAGAGAAGAATAATCCACAAGGTTATTAATAGCTTGACATCAATTATAAACATACAATTTATCATGATTTAACGAATCACAAGTAAGATAAATCTCACCCATTTAACCCATTCATCTTTGCACTTCATTTTTTTTTCTATCATAATCCACAAAACTACACAAGGATAATCTAATCTCATCAAGTTTAAGTCTACATTTTTGCATGCTTTAAAAATAGAGGAAGTAAGATCATGAGACCACAAATTTAAATCAAACCCAAATCTAACTATCAAAATTTCCTCTTCAACATCGAATTTCGTTTTTTTCAAAAACCCCAATTTACATCATCAAAACAACAAAATCTAGGGCATAAACAGGCAGATTTCTCACCTTAACACAAAAAAATTAGCCCATCTCATCACCTCTTCTGCCATTGAGCTCGAAATCATCAAGATCTACAACAATAAGCAAGTGGAGCATAGAAACCCTAGGTTATTATAACTGAAATTAGCAGAAATTTAAAGGATTTTTGAGTTAGAAAACTTACCCAAAAGAGAAGAAACAAATGAGAAAAGCTTATGGCCGATCCATCTTGCTCTCTTTCCTTCTTCTTCCTTCTTTTTCTTCTTCTTCTTCTTCTTTGCGTTTTTCTGCTGCTGTTTTTTTTCTTTTCAACGTTTCTCTCTAGCTCTCTTTCTCCTTAGTTCTTCTCTCCTTCCCCAATAGTTTTCTAGTTGGAAAAATGAAATAAAAAGAGAGTATGAAAGGAGAAGAGAAGATCGGAAATGACTTCGGGAATTTGGAGAGAAACAAGAGGGAGTTTAGGGAGATCGGGTTATGTTGATGAGAGAAGAAACCCAGAGTCTCCAATCGGGACTCTGGTTTATATAGGAAGGGTAAATTTGTCCAAAAAAAAAGAAGGATTACAAATCTTGCACTAATGTTTTGGCGAATTATTCAACCGAACCACACCTTAGATCGGTCTATTAAGTCAAGTTTCCCAAAAGAAAAGTCAACACCACCAGAATCAAAAGAGACAAATTTAGCAGAAAATGAGCCAAAGAGAGTTGAAGAAAAAGATTTCCCATCAAAAAAAAAGAAAGGAATCAACATTCAGGTAAAGCTTCTTAACATCTATAATAGTATCTGTTGGAAATACAATTATAAAATAACTGTAATCGCAAAACCAAATTTTACTGAAAACAAGAGGAACTTGCTGGGATGAGTCGCTGACTAGGTCTCACTCTTTAAGACGATTCGCGGCTCTGCCCAAATGTGCAAGCAGTTTTCCAGTCATGTCGTCCCTAGGATAAAACAGCCCAGAAAACTTTCTGTCTCAATTTCCTTTGCACGGTGGGAAATCGGAATACTAATACACTTCAATTCTTGCTCGGGAACGATTTCAGAAATTCTAAAGTTTTTATCAGGGAGGAAGACTTGTCAAGTTTTTCTGTTTGTTTCAATATAAGTGTTGTCTATTTATAGATCAAGACCTAACTGTCAAAAAACAGCCATAAACACTGTAGCACAACAGCTATAAAATGGCTATATAACAGCTATAATTTTATTTTTCGAAAATAAAAATTATAATAAAACTAAATAAAAAATCTATTTCAAATCAGAGGCCCAAAGAGCCCAAAGGCCCTAAGGCCCAGCCCGGTCTTTCATTAATACATATATATATATATAGTATAATGGGTGGGATAGGGTTTGAACCCTTGACCTCAAAGAGGGAACCTAAAATCTTAACCACTACTCCAATCTTGTTTTGATAAACTATTTGTACAAAATAATTCTTTTAAATATATATCCAACAATCCCACACTTATATATTTTAAAAACTTCGAGCAAGAACAGATAAAGATGTGCATAAGTAGAGGTATTTGTCAATTTGAACCTTTACTTAGTGATGAGGCTCTCAAAGTATAAGAATGTAGAGTGATATTAGTCTTGAACTCTAATTCGAGTAAATATACTTCAGTTGCCAAACACACACAACTCTACTAGTGTAAAGTTCTAAAGCCAGCACTTTACGGCCATGTGCTACTATCTCGGTCATAATGAATGCTCTAGAGAATTTGCCCAGAATTCTCATAGGAAGCGGCCACACTTCCACATTCATATAGGTGAGTCTATTAAGAGTACTCCTGTGAAACCCCGCGAATTCGGTCCTACGACTCAACCCAATGAGTCAGTGACCTACGTGTCGGAGGCGAGACACGTGGGATAATATGCATAAAGCATACACATATTTGAGGCTGAGAAGTGAGCTGATAAAAAAAATAAATAATAATAATAAATAAAAACAAGCAAAACAAAAGGGGATTTTTTTAGCTAGGTTTGGGGGACACGGGTTGGCCTGACCCGCGGCCCAGCCTGTGACCCAAAACTAATCCGCCACCACCACTCTCCCCCAACCAAACACGACCACCGTCCATCCTCCCTAATCAGCTGTATGCTGCTAGAAAAAAAAAAGAAAACAGAGAAAAAAAATGAGAGAGAGTGCAGAGATCGTGGTAGAGAGTGAGAGATGGAGAGAGGATTCAGTTAGAGAGGAAGAGTGGAAGGAGGCAGCCAGAAGTAACAGTTAGAAGAGGAAAAAAAAAGAAAGAAAGAAAAGAAAACAAAGAAGAAGGAGACGTTGGAGAGAGAGAGACGTTAGGGAGAGAATGAGAAGAAGATGAAGAGAGAAGAGATTGAGATAAGATCATGTGAGGAGATCGTCCTCCATCCCTCCCCTTCTTTTTTTCTTTCTTTAATGTTAGATTTGAGCCCTAAAATAAAATAATTTCTGCTGTTTTGAAGATTGATTACTTGGGGTTTTGTTCTACTCTAATTTTGGTGTAGATCTTATTGTTGCAGAAGTTTAATGGTGGAAAAGGAAGTGTCTAAGGTCTAATTTTGATGTTGAGGTAAGATTTTAACATTTGTCTCTATTTTGGGTGAAATTTGGTGATGAAAAATGTGGAGTTTTAATGGAAAACGAAAATTTTAGTGGTATTCATCATTTAATGTAAATGATTTGTTGATAGAGGATTGGAAGCAAAAATCTAGGGTTTTGCATAAAGTTTCTGTTTTGGGTTTGTATCCTTATTTGAGGAATGAAATCTAAATGTGAATTAGGTTAAATTGAGATTTCGGTAGAGAAGATTGTTGTTATGATGAATTTAGCATGAGTTGTGCTGAATTTTTCGTGTCTTCATCGAGTTTTAGTTGTTTTCCGAAATAAGATTCTCGGATTTAACTGTGCAGGCTACACTAAAACCTACATAACTTCCTTGTTTCAGCTCCAAATCATATGCTTCTAGTTTTTACTGATTCATAACATCTTAAGCTATATTCAGTAAAAATTTCATGACTTTTGGACAAGTAGATAGCTTATTGTAGATTTTTAAATTTCACTTATCATTTTCTGAAAACTAGCTGTTTCTGCAAAATGTATCATTAATCGGTACTTTTCTCATTTCTTGATTTGTTTTCTGTTGTTGATTTATTCGTAAAAAATATAGATATAGATGTTATCTTTCTACTGCTTTTGGTTTCAACTATTTTAGGATTTCCAATGATTTGTAGTGATTATTTTTCCTAAAACTATTATATATTTCTAAATTCTTGATATGGGATTACTTTTTGGTATTTGAAGCTTGCTAAATGTTTTCAATATTTTTCAAAACTTCTATTTTAGACAAAATAGCTAATTTTCTTTTATGTAGGTGTTTTAAGCTATAGAGTGTAGAGATGATAGTTGTCTTCTAGTATCTTCTTTTCGTGAATAAAAGTTCACATTTATATAGGGTTGGTCTTAGAGTTCCTATATTAATTGTAGGCGTTGCTTTCAGAGGAATTGTACCTCATTGGGTGAAAACCGGGAAGGGATTAGGCTTTCGGTGAGCAGCCTAGTAGCATTCTGAGGTAGGTGGTCAATTCATCTTAATAGCACCAAACCATTTTAAATGCATGTTTCAAACTAATATGTATATACTTTCTTTGTATACACGACATGTCATATGATTTATGAATAACAACGAACTTATGATATGATGAAAGCATTTAGAAAACTGATTTTAATTTGGGAACAATACAGGCTTGATCATATATCATGTTTTACGAAATATTTCTCATGGATTGTAAACTGTTGTGAACTTTTGACTTCAAATCTTACTATCACGATTTATGTGGATGAAATGATGGTTATGTTTGGAAAACCATGTTTGATATGTTGAAACCTTTGGAAGAGACAAGAGTCTGTTTTATCGAGTGTTTTCTCGATGTGAAACCCAGCTTTGGAAAATATGACAAAAAGGAATTTCTGTCCGTGATCGCCTAAAGACAGTAGTGGCATCTCACTACCGGGCTTGATAGGGTTCACAAAGACACGGAGAACCGTGTATGCCTTAGGTGGACTGGTGCCTGTGTTACTTCCACTCAGATTCCCGCCCGAGTGATCTATGAGTTGACATGTTATGGTTCCACAGACTTGGTGTGCAAGTTAGCTTGACAAGGTTCCCTCATCCTTACGAGGGTGGGTGTGTTGTCTTGCTTGGTTCTGCGACCTACGTAGGTGAGCGAGTTGGCTTGCCATGGTTCCGCGACCTATGTAGGTGAGCGAGTTGGCTTGCCAGGGATCCTCAGCCTTACAAGGGTGGGTGAGTTAGCTTGCACTGGTTCCTCACCCTTAGGACCAGTTACACTTCTTGTATATGGATTTCAAAAGAGATGAATTTTTAAAAGGGGATTTCTATAAAAAGGACATTGATTTTCAGAAGGATTCTTCGAAATAGTTTTCAAACTTTAACTTAAAAGACTCACAACCTATATATATACTACTATATATTATCACTAAGGTAAGCTTGTGACAGGTTGGGGACTTTCTACGAGGATGGTGGAACAAGCTTATCCGGATGTGGTATACCATCTGAGGCTTTGCTAGGTGTTTTTATCTTCGGGGCGGTATGGGACGTCAGGGAGACATGTACATCTAGGGAAGTCTGGGCACTCACGATTATTTCCTGGTAAACCATGTTTGTTGGTGGTGTTGGGTAACTAGTTTAGCTGAGGTTCGCATGCCTGCCCGATGGGTGTTAGACGCAAGGGAGGGTAGTCGGGAACCTTCTCTGGATTAGTTGGGGGCCCTTATTTAGTCTGCAGCCGTCGACTTATACGCGCTTTGTCTGTCGAGGGTATTCGGACATGTCCGTTGAGGGTATCCGGACGTTACTTGAGCTACGTTGTCTGTTGAGGGTATCCGGACACGTAGCTTACTAGTGTCTATCGAGGGTATCCGGACATTGGTGTTTATGTTACTTATGCGCATGTTGTCCGTTGAGTGTATCCGGACACGTCCGTTGAGGGTATCCAGACGCTACTTATTTGCGTTGTCTGTTGAGGGTATCCGGACACGTGGCTTACCAGTGTCTGTCGATGGTATCCAGACATTGGTGTTGATCTGACTAGGGTTTACTCTAGTCGTGTTCCTTGGCTATGCTAGAAGAAATGCACTACCATTGTTTGTATATATATATGTGCATGATTTCTTTCGATGTTTTCAATCAACTATATACTATGTATTGCTTTATAAATGCTTTTGAACTTTTTATCGGATTAACCGCTGCATGTGATGGTATTAGGATGGTTGACTTACCTACTGAGTTTCTCACCCAATTATTCTCGTGGTTTTACAGTTGACGTTTAAGGATCGAGTTAGGATCCTTAACAGTGTTGTGACGTGGTTTACTTGGCGAGGGATTCCTTGTTTTGGGTTTGATGTGGGTCTCCCTCTCTTCAGTCACAGTGGATGATTTACTACCTCTATCTCTTTTAATTTGAGACTTATGTTTTTATGGCTCGGGTTGTGAGCCTTGTGTTACTTCTATTTTATATGGATGCGACTTTTACTTTATCTTTTTCTCGCTATATATATTATGATAGGAAACAACAAACATAACTATATATTATATCACAAATATATCCATGTTAAGTGGAAGAATGAATATCATAGTTATTTGCAGGTGACTTAGAGGATGGTATAATTTGAGACAGTGTTCACTTGACAGGTCTTTCCTGGTCCCATGTTATTGGGATTTCAGTTGAAAAAAAATGGGTGGCAATTTTGTGCATACTTTTAGCTTATTTTGCTTCCGTTGTGTATTTCCTTTTGTATACACTGTGTTTATCAGGTGTGCTTAGCGGATTTGAGTCTCGTTGTAGACTGATGGTAATGTCCCGTGTTTGAATGAGTTATATTCACATATAAATATATGGATGATTCTTTTCTTACTTATAGTTAAATAAACTATATTTTCAAAAGAATCGAGGCTTAAATTAAGATTTAGGGGAAAAAAATTAAATTTTACGACTGATACTGGTACGGTGGAGTGGAAGCTCAAAGAGAGGGAGAAAGAG
>MVGT01000169.1:35716-88130 GCA_002174775.1 Macleaya cordata
TATATTATAATTAAATTATTAATGATTAATTATAATTATTAATTTTCATAATGATAATAATTTATACTTATTATAAAATTATAAAATAATAATGAAAATACTTATTAATAATTATAGTTAATAATAAATAAGGATAACTTATTAACTTATAATCATAATTAAATTAGTTATTAATATTCCTTTTGCATTGGCACAAAAACCATAATAAGGTATGAACCCTAAGCAGAGAAAAAAAAAAGAAAAAAAAAGACAATTCTAACTCTTTGAAATATATTGTTCGGATTAGTAAAACTATTAATAATATTTTATTTATTATATATTAAAATTACTAGTATTAATATAGTCATCATAATAATAAATATCAAAAATTAAAAATTAAAAATCAGTGATTAATAATTAATAATTATCTTGATTTATCAAGTCCATAGTAGTCTGTAGAAGTCCGTAGACTCTATCATTACAAGTCCACAAAAGTTTGTAGAAGTCTGTGGACTTTATAGTACAAGTCTGTAGACGCTGTCAGTTTAAGTCCGTGGACTTTGTAGGACTCTGTAGAAGTCTATGGACTCTGTCAGAATCCTTCTAAGTCTGTCATATTTAAGAGTCCGTAGAAGTCGTAATTGACTACCCTTACAAGTTACCAAGGCTATTAAGCCGAATTAAATTGTATATTGTTCAGTTATTAAAGGATTTTTTAAGTTAGGGGAATTTCGAATCGGAGAAGAAGGTCTTCAGACCTAAGTCGGTGAAGAAGGTTTAAATTGTCTACTGCGCTTGAGCTCTATTCGCCAAATTCGGAAACAAATTCTGATTAGCAATTTGGTCAAGTACGAACTGTTTGCTTAGATGTTACTGTTAAGAGTTCTTCAAAGAATGTACACTAGGAGGAAATATATTTTTCTCCATTTCAGACTATGGAAGCTCTGTCTAAAGTGGCTGAAGCAAAAGAGATCAGTGATAAGACGAAGAAAATTGAAATTGGTCCTTCTTCTTTAGTTTACTGCTCAATTGATCCAAACAACTGGCCATCTACCGTAAGAACAAAAAAAGAAGGGGGAATGACAAAAACATCACTTTAATAATATTTTAATTCAAAATTTACACAAACATATCAAAATAGACAAAAATTTTAAAAAAATATGTAAAGACATATCTACTCTCCAAAAAAAATATGTAAAAGAATACTTAACTCTCGATGCATGTTAACACCAACTACTTTTCTTTATTTTATTTTCCAGAAAAAAATGTCATAACTATAAAAATACAAATCAGCTTTTTTAAAAATTTATATATTTGGAAAGTATTCGTCGAGATCTTCGAAACGAGACCAGTCAACAACAATTATTTTTAAAAAAAATTTATATTTTTTGTGTACCATAAAACTATATATTTTAACTAATTTTTTATCTAAATTGAATAAAAATTCTAATTTTCATGCTTCAAAATTAGGCAATTAGGGGCAGAGCCAAGATTTTGACTTCGAGGGGCCAAAGAGCTCGTCTTTTTTGGACCGATGGCCAACCCAATTTATGGCCCGCCAGCAGTAGGGTCCATGCCTTAACTCACGCGACGCTCAAAATCACTTTAATTTGAGAAAATTGAGTGGATCCCAATTGATCACTGTCATTGGAATATAAATTGGGTTAATGGTCGGTCAAAAATTAAAAAAACCAATTAACATTATCAAGAGAAAATAGCCAAAACATCCAATATATAGCTTTTTTAATGCATTTGGTACATAAGATTTTCAATAAAACTGAAATACCTTTTTTTTAAAGCTTTTTGAATTTGTTTAATCTTTTTTAAGCTTTTCTAAATCTATTTACTTCATTTCTTGCTTTTTAATGTTCCTATTTTACCTTTATTAAATTTCTTAATCACTTTTTTGTCTTTTTCAAACTTGTACATCTGTATGAGAGAGAAAATTAGTTGTCTTTTTTGTTTTCAAATTTCAAAATATTATATATCTTAAACTAAAATTCAGATTTTGACGAAATTCATAAATTTGAAAAGCACTTTTCGAGATCTTCGAAACTAGACTAGTCAATAATAATTTTTGAAAAAACAATTCATAAAAATTATGCAAAAATATTTTTGCATATGCAGAAAATATGCAAAAATATTTTTGCCTACTGTTGAGTAACAGATTTTAACGAAATTTGTAATTTAGAAAGAATTCTTCGAGATCTTCACTTTTTATTTTAATGTTACCTAGTTTGATACTCGAAAATTTAAATGTGGATGCGAGCTAAATAAAATGTACTAGTTGTAGTAGTTTTATGATTATTTATACAAATATATTTTTGCATGTTTTACGCAAAATTTTTTTTGCATAATTGTCTTTTTTTTAGAAAAAAGTATTGTTGTCTGGTCTCATTTCGAAGATCTCGATGAATGCTTTTCAAAAATATAAGTTGTATGAAAAATTGATTTATATTTTTAAAGTTATGCCAATTTTTGTGAAAATAAAATAAAATAAAGAAGTTAATTGGTAGCACATGCACCTATAGTTAATGATAACTTTGAATTAGTTAAAAGGGTAGATTTGTCCAAACTTTAATTTTGGACTAAATAGACTCATTATTTTTGGTAGACTAAATGGACTCAAATAAACCCAAATTGGGTTTTTCGTATAATCTCCCTTTTATCAATTAAAAAAAAACATAAAGTAATTTCAAGTATAGTAACATGAGAGAAAATATGTATACATCGTTAATCTTACCTCATTATTGTACAATGGCTTCTGGGGCCTACATGAAGTGTGAACTAAAGTCTAATTTTGGGTGAGGACATTCTCGCACCATATAGATTATCCTCACCAAAAATTACCACATTGTAGAACTTGTAACCTTATCATCTAGTAATTAAAAATCAACAATGGTTTGAGTCATTTATTATATCGTTAAATGCACTCAATTGATGATGAATGGGTTGATTTTCACTAAAGATGATTTATATAGTGAGGAGAACATCCTCACAAATAATCAGACCTTAGGTCATCTCCAAGTTGTCAATGATAGGTTTCAAAGAAAGTAAGAAAGAACAAGGAACAAAAACAAGATGAGGCATGTGTGGGACGAAGGACTGCACATGTCCCTTGGCCAAGCGAGGACGAACCTAGCTAGGTTAAAAAAAAAAAAGAACAAGAGGAGGCGCAAGTCGGACTGAAGTTCTTTGTATTATTTCAACAGTTTTGAGTGTCTCACCTTAATTATAGACTAGTTACAGAATTAATAGATGGCCCTCCTATTACGTTGGGCAAGGGGCTAAAAAAGAAATTTCCTAATTTAATTTAGGAGGAGGGATATTGCAACATACCTTAGTACAACACTATTGTAACACACTTTTTGTATGGCCCACATAGAGATTATTCAAGGTCTAATTTTTGGTGAAGATCTTCTACCCACTATTTAGATCATCATATCCAGAAATCAGCCCGTTCAAACCAATCTAAAGTTATAATCCTGTAGAGTATGGAAGAACCTAAGTGTTGTAAATTGACCTGACCATTACAGGTATCCATGAGCAAAGCCATAAGCGAGGAAACATAATATGCTCCGAGATAAGAATTTTAACATTTCATGAAAGAGATAAAATTTACTAAAGGCACATCTGCCCTCACCCTCAGTTGAGGTAGTTTCACCCCGAAATCGGTTGTCACTAGTCAACTCCAGTCTCAATTGGCAGTTATCGACAGAGGGTTTTCATGCGCTCTAGTCTCGATTAAAGTCGACAGAGTGCTACATCCCGCCCAAATCTCGACCACGTCAACAGCGGGCATCCCCCGATTGATAAACCATCAACACTTCGTCGGTCAAGGAATCCACACCGGGTATCCCTGAATAAGAAACCGTCCAAACACCGCAGTGCAAAAATTGGATGTCCTCAGCTTTGCCAATCGATGGCATGCAACCTGTGGCAAAGAGGGGCATCTGTAGACACCCAATTTTCGCATCCACTTCGGGTGCTGTCAACTGGTAATTGAAACCAATTTTGTGAAAAACATAGAATCGGAACCAATTTTTGCATAAATAGGAACCAGAATTGTCTTTGGCTTGTGGGAGCCCTTTGGCATAGTAAAATATAACCCGGACTTTGCAGAAATTTTTAAAATGACCTTTTTGTAAAAAATTAAGAAAATAAAGATGTTAGGAAGAAAAGTTGGTGACATGCGTCACCAAAGGGTTGGAGTCGGCCCTTAAAGGGTCGATCCTTCTAAAGGTGACACATGTCACCTACTTGTTTTTTTAAAAAAAAAAAAAAGAAAAGGAGGGAATAAGAAAAAGCTGTTTTTTGAAAAAAAGTAGTTTTGGTAAGGTAAAAGCTGTTTTTTTGAAAAAAGTAGTTTTGGGAAAAGACAAAAGTTATTTTTAAAGGATTTTTTGTTTTCTAAAAAAGTGACACGTGTCACAATGTAAGTGGTATCGGCCCTTGGAAGGCCAATCCCCCTAACAAGGTGACACATGTCTATTTCCCCTTTTTTTAAGAGAATAAATAAATAGAAGGAAAAAAGGAAAATAGAAAGTAAAGAGGTTATTTTTGAGTGACACTTGGCACCACCTTATAGGGATCGGCCCTTGAAAGGCCGATCTCTACAAGATGGTGACATGTGTACCGTTTTCTTTTGTCTTATTTATTTTGGAGAAGAAGTTTAGTCTTGTTTGTTTTAAAGAAAATTGGTTTGCACACAAAAAATGTGTTTGTGATATAAAGAAAAGGAGTGATTTATGGAAAATATATCTTGTTTTTGTGATTTGGTGACACATGTCGAGGGCCGATCTTCCTATGTGGTGACACGTGTCTCATGCATTTTAAGAGAGAGGACAAAGTGATTTTCTATTTTGGGTAGATTTTCAAAATTAATTTTTTGTTAGTGACAGATGTTAGTGTATGATTAGGGTCTGCCCTTGGAGGGCCGATTTCTCACATTCTCTCTTTTGGCAAGCATAGCGAGACACGTGTCCCCATCTTCACAGTTTATTTGGAATATATTCATTATGTGGATAGAGGATATTCACCGTTTGTTTTTCTTCTCTCTCACAAAAATTAACTCGATCTATGTAAGCCTAGTCTACCTAATCCTTGCACAACACCTGACTACTAACAGAAGATATTTTTCTTCCTCTTCATCTCAGCCATCCAAGTGTGGTTGATCCAGCCGTTATGCAGAGAGAAACCCTAGTTTTTTCCTTTAAAAAGAAAGTTACCCGAAAAGGAAAGCTCATCTTGGCTTATCTCTCTTGGCTTTTCTCTCTTGGCTGGTATACATTCTCTAGTTTTCATTTACTCTCTCTGGTTTTCTCTGGTTATCTGGTCTTCTTATTTTCTTCTGCTTCTAGCTCTTTTCCCTCCTTGCTTCCAAGTAATTAGGGTTCAGTAAAAGATTAGTGGGGTAAGAGAGAAGATAAGAAGAGGTGAGGAGAGAGAGGATTCTTCTTGTCATTTTTTTTCCTGCGTTACCATGATGGGATGAGTCCAAGGGAGTGACCTCATCTTCTTCTTTTCCAGTAGCATCTCACTTATTTTTCTCATCTAAAGTTAATTAAATAGAGCTTATTATGGATTTCTCTCTTATAATTGCTTAGTTAGATCAATTGCAATTTCTGGTTAGTAAGCTTTCCTTCCTCTGTTAATTTTCTTTTTTGTAGAAAGATCTATGCTAGAAATCTAAATGTAATAATCTTAATTGCTATTCTTGGTACATAATTTGTATCTATTCTCTGTTGAGTATGTGAATGAGTTTTGATGTGAAATAAGGCTAAAAGTGGTTGCTATTTTGGGTATGAAACAAAATTTGGTACCTATTTTTCGTTGAATATGTGAATATCTTGATTTTCAATATTGATGTGAAATAAAGCTTGATTTCCATTTCTGGTATAAAATAAAGTTTTCTGTTGAAGAGCATATTATAATCTTGTTTTGCATCTTTATATATAATGAAATCAAAAAGTGTGTTATAGTCTTGATAACGTAATCATGAGTTAGCTATAATTTTGATTTCTATTTCTGTATATAATGAAATCATGAGTTAAAAAGGCATGAAATAGCTTGGTTTTTATAAGGATCATTTCGATGAATAAGCATGTCAATCTCTCTGTAGCTTTTGTATGCATAAAGGAATGCCTATATTCATGAAAAGTCTTTTGTATATATATATAGATGTGAGACCCGAGAGTAAAGTGTAGATTTATTTGTGTTGACATTATTAGAAATCGTGTTTTTGGAAATGCTTGGTGATTGAGTCATGTCACAAANAAAGCACTTTTCGAGATCTTCGAAACTAGACTAGTCAATAATAATTTTTGAAAAAACAATTCATAAAAATTATGCAAAAATATTTTTGCATATGCAGAAAATATGCAAAAATATTTTTGCCTACTGTTGAGTAACAGATTTTAACGAAATTTGTAATTTAGAAAGAATTCTTCGAGATCTTCACTTTTTATTTTAATGTTACCTAGTTTGATACTCGAAAATTTAAATGTGGATGCGAGCTAAATAAAATGTACTAGTTGTAGTAGTTTTATGATTATTTATACAAATATATTTTTGCATGTTTTACGCAAAATTTTTTTTGCATAATTGTCTTTTTTTTAGAAAAAAGTATTGTTGTCTGGTCTCATTTCGAAGATCTCGATGAATGCTTTTCAAAAATATAAGTTGTATGAAAAATTGATTTATATTTTTAAAGTTATGCCAATTTTTGTGAAAATAAAATAAAATAAAGAAGTTAATTGGTAGCACATGCACCTATAGTTAATGATAACTTTGAATTAGTTAAAAGGGTAGATTTGTCCAAACTTTAATTTTGGACTAAATAGACTCATTATTTTTGGTAGACTAAATGGACTCAAATAAACCCAAATTGGGTTTTTCGTATAATCTCCCTTTTATCAATTAAAAAAAAACATAAAGTAATTTCAAGTATAGTAACATGAGAGAAAATATGTATACATCGTTAATCTTACCTCATTATTGTACAATGGCTTCTGGGGCCTACATGAAGTGTGAACTAAAGTCTAATTTTGGGTGAGGACATTCTCGCACCATATAGATTATCCTCACCAAAAATTACCACATTGTAGAACTTGTAACCTTATCATCTAGTAATTAAAAATCAACAATGGTTTGAGTCATTTATTATATCGTTAAATGCACTCAATTGATGATGAATGGGTTGATTTTCACTAAAGATGATTTATATAGTGAGGAGAACATCCTCACAAATAATCAGACCTTAGGTCATCTCCAAGTTGTCAATGATAGGTTTCAAAGAAAGTAAGAAAGAACAAGGAACAAAAACAAGATGAGGCATGTGTGGGACGAAGGACTGCACATGTCCCTTGGCCAAGCGAGGACGAACCTAGCTAGGTTAAAAAAAAAAAAGAACAAGAGGAGGCGCAAGTCGGACTGAAGTTCTTTGTATTATTTCAACAGTTTTGAGTGTCTCACCTTAATTATAGACTAGTTACAGAATTAATAGATGGCCCTCCTATTACGTTGGGCAAGGGGCTAAAAAAGAAATTTCCTAATTTAATTTAGGAGGAGGGATATTGCAACATACCTTAGTACAACACTATTGTAACACACTTTTTGTATGGCCCACATAGAGATTATTCAAGGTCTAATTTTTGGTGAAGATCTTCTACCCACTATTTAGATCATCATATCCAGAAATCAGCCCGTTCAAACCAATCTAAAGTTATAATCCTGTAGAGTATGGAAGAACCTAAGTGTTGTAAATTGACCTGACCATTACAGGTATCCATGAGCAAAGCCATAAGCGAGGAAACATAATATGCTCCGAGATAAGAATTTTAACATTTCATGAAAGAGATAAAATTTACTAAAGGCACATCTGCCCTCACCCTCAGTTGAGGTAGTTTCACCCCGAAATCGGTTGTCACTAGTCAACTCCAGTCTCAATTGGCAGTTATCGACAGAGGGTTTTCATGCGCTCTAGTCTCGATTAAAGTCGACAGAGTGCTACATCCCGCCCAAATCTCGACCACGTCAACAGCGGGCATCCCCCGATTGATAAACCATCAACACTTCGTCGGTCAAGGAATCCACACCGGGTATCCCTGAATAAGAAACCGTCCAAACACCGCAGTGCAAAAATTGGATGTCCTCAGCTTTGCCAATCGATGGCATGCAACCTGTGGCAAAGAGGGGCATCTGTAGACACCCAATTTTCGCATCCACTTCGGGTGCTGTCAACTGGTAATTGAAACCAATTTTGTGAAAAACATAGAATCGGAACCAATTTTTGCATAAATAGGAACCAGAATTGTCTTTGGCTTGTGGGAGCCCTTTGGCATAGTAAAATATAACCCGGACTTTGCAGAAATTTTTAAAATGACCTTTTTGTAAAAAATTAAGAAAATAAAGATGTTAGGAAGAAAAGTTGGTGACATGCGTCACCAAAGGGTTGGAGTCGGCCCTTAAAGGGTCGATCCTTCTAAAGGTGACACATGTCACCTACTTGTTTTTTTAAAAAAAAAAAAAAGAAAAGGAGGGAATAAGAAAAAGCTGTTTTTTGAAAAAAAGTAGTTTTGGTAAGGTAAAAGCTGTTTTTTTGAAAAAAGTAGTTTTGGGAAAAGACAAAAGTTATTTTTAAAGGATTTTTTGTTTTCTAAAAAAGTGACACGTGTCACAATGTAAGTGGTATCGGCCCTTGGAAGGCCAATCCCCCTAACAAGGTGACACATGTCTATTTCCCCTTTTTTTAAGAGAATAAATAAATAGAAGGAAAAAAGGAAAATAGAAAGTAAAGAGGTTATTTTTGAGTGACACTTGGCACCACCTTATAGGGATCGGCCCTTGAAAGGCCGATCTCTACAAGATGGTGACATGTGTACCGTTTTCTTTTGTCTTATTTATTTTGGAGAAGAAGTTTAGTCTTGTTTGTTTTAAAGAAAATTGGTTTGCACACAAAAAATGTGTTTGTGATATAAAGAAAAGGAGTGATTTATGGAAAATATATCTTGTTTTTGTGATTTGGTGACACATGTCGAGGGCCGATCTTCCTATGTGGTGACACGTGTCTCATGCATTTTAAGAGAGAGGACAAAGTGATTTTCTATTTTGGGTAGATTTTCAAAATTAATTTTTTGTTAGTGACAGATGTTAGTGTATGATTAGGGTCTGCCCTTGGAGGGCCGATTTCTCACATTCTCTCTTTTGGCAAGCATAGCGAGACACGTGTCCCCATCTTCACAGTTTATTTGGAATATATTCATTATGTGGATAGAGGATATTCACCGTTTGTTTTTCTTCTCTCTCACAAAAATTAACTCGATCTATGTAAGCCTAGTCTACCTAATCCTTGCACAACACCTGACTACTAACAGAAGATATTTTTCTTCCTCTTCATCTCAGCCATCCAAGTGTGGTTGATCCAGCCGTTATGCAGAGAGAAACCCTAGTTTTTTCCTTTAAAAAGAAAGTTACCCGAAAAGGAAAGCTCATCTTGGCTTATCTCTCTTGGCTTTTCTCTCTTGGCTGGTATACATTCTCTAGTTTTCATTTACTCTCTCTGGTTTTCTCTGGTTATCTGGTCTTCTTATTTTCTTCTGCTTCTAGCTCTTTTCCCTCCTTGCTTCCAAGTAATTAGGGTTCAGTAAAAGATTAGTGGGGTAAGAGAGAAGATAAGAAGAGGTGAGGAGAGAGAGGATTCTTCTTGTCATTTTTTTTCCTGCGTTACCATGATGGGATGAGTCCAAGGGAGTGACCTCATCTTCTTCTTTTCCAGTAGCATCTCACTTATTTTTCTCATCTAAAGTTAATTAAATAGAGCTTATTATGGATTTCTCTCTTATAATTGCTTAGTTAGATCAATTGCAATTTCTGGTTAGTAAGCTTTCCTTCCTCTGTTAATTTTCTTTTTTGTAGAAAGATCTATGCTAGAAATCTAAATGTAATAATCTTAATTGCTATTCTTGGTACATAATTTGTATCTATTCTCTGTTGAGTATGTGAATGAGTTTTGATGTGAAATAAGGCTAAAAGTGGTTGCTATTTTGGGTATGAAACAAAATTTGGTACCTATTTTTCGTTGAATATGTGAATATCTTGATTTTCAATATTGATGTGAAATAAAGCTTGATTTCCATTTCTGGTATAAAATAAAGTTTTCTGTTGAAGAGCATATTATAATCTTGTTTTGCATCTTTATATATAATGAAATCAAAAAGTGTGTTATAGTCTTGATAACGTAATCATGAGTTAGCTATAATTTTGATTTCTATTTCTGTATATAATGAAATCATGAGTTAAAAAGGCATGAAATAGCTTGGTTTTTATAAGGATCATTTCGATGAATAAGCATGTCAATCTCTCTGTAGCTTTTGTATGCATAAAGGAATGCCTATATTCATGAAAAGGCTTTTGTGGACATATGAGGATGTGAGACCCGAGAGTAAAGTGTAGATTTATTTGTGTTGACATTATTAGAAATCGTGTTTTTGGAAATGCTTGGTGATTGAGTCATGTCACAAACTAGGGATCCCATGTCTTGGATGTAGCCATCAAGGAATATGCTAATGGGAATAAATTGTGTGATAATATCATCTTCTCGTATGGTGGTTTGAGATATCTTTGTAGCCATGCATACTTTGCTATAATCAATGTTTAAAATACATGTGGACGGTATGAATTCCTTATGAGGTGGTGATGATTTTTCATGCTTATGTGTTTCATAGAAAGAGAGAAAAATATACATGATCTCATAATGTGCGAACCCAGAATGTCTTGATCTTTATGAAAAGTATGTTAAACATGGCATGATCTTTAATGTGAACGGTTTGGATCGTAGAAAATCTCAGTGGATTAACACGATCCAAATGTTCTTAGCCTATTTTTGTCGCTTTATTTAGTGCCAAAATATCAGATTCGATCTATTTTAGTGTTCTTCGCTCTCTTGGTATGATGATATTACTATGTGGTGATTCATAAGATGATAAGATCGAGATTCATGTTGCTTGAATGATCACGGATGAATGAGCATGATATTTATGAGCTTTTTGTCATTCCACCTTGCTTTAGTCTAATTTGCGAATTGATCCCTTTTAGGCTAAAGTTTAGAGAAAAACAATGCAAATAAGTTTCTGAATAAAACATTCAGGACTCGAACCCTCTTTGCGGGTTCGCGGGCCTACTTCCCCTATTGGGCTTTTCAAAGCCTAATCGGTGCCAAACCATAAAAATCCCTAAAATAGACTTAAGTTGTGCTTAGTCTAGGACTGCTTGCTTAGAGATAGATTGCATTAGTCCTAGGGTTGTTTATTGCTTTTTGGGGTTGGTCTCGGAGGTCACTTGGTTAACTGAAGTCCTAATCTGATCCCAATTTTGGGCCAAAACCTCTTTTAAAAAAAATCAAACAAATAAAAATCAATCATTTCTCAAAGAAAAATCATTTCATTAGTCTAGGTCATGCATTTAGGTTCTTAGAATTCCTAAACAAAGACTAGGGTCCTTAGTCCGATTTTAGCCAGCTTTTAGGACCGTTCTCATGCATCCCTGCATATGCACACTAGACGTGTGTGGGTCATTGTTTTTCGTCACGTGTGCAGCCACATGTGAGAGGTGCTTTTCAAAATAAAAAGAAAGAATCAAGTTTTCAAAAAATAAAATATATTTTATCGTCGTCACGTGCTAGTGTTGCACGTTCTTTCATCACGTGCTAGTTTTGAACGTCGTACATCGTCATATGCCTGTTTTGCATATAAGATCTTTGTCACGTGCCAATTTTGCACGTTCCTTCGTCATATGCTAGTGTTGCACGTTTCTTCATCACGTGCTAGTTTTGCACGTCGTCCCTCATCACGTGCCTATTTTGCACGTACAATTTTTTGTCATGTGCCAATTTTGAACGTTCCTTCGTCACGTGCCAGTTTTGCACGTCGTCCATCGTCACACGCCTGTTTTGCACGTACGATCTTTTGTCATGTGCCATTTTTGCACGTTCCTTTGTCACGTGCCAGTTTTGCACGTTGTCCATCATCACGTGCCTATTTTGCGCGTACGATCTCACGTGCCTATTTTGCAGGTACGATCACTTGCCATGTGCCAGTTTTGCACGTTCCTTTGTCACGTGCCAGTTTTGCACGTCGCCCATTGCCACGTGCCTATTTTGCACGTACGATCTTTTGTCACGTGCCGATTTTGCGCGTTCCCTTGTCACGTGCTTGTTTTGCACGTCGTCCTTCGTTACGTGCTAGTTTTGCACGTTCCTTCGTCACGCGCCAGTTTTGCACGTCATCCATCGTCACGGGCCAGTCTTGCACGTACGATCTTTCGTTACGTGCCAGTTTTGCACGTTCCTTCGTCATGTGCCTGATTTGTACGTACGGGTCTGTGTCACATGCCGGTTCCGCACGTAGGGTCCTTAGTGAGCCTGCCAGTTTTGCACGTGTCACTTGTTTGCTAATATATGTGCATAGTTATGCACGCGTCACTATTGTAGGCTTAGGTATATGTGCGGTCGCACACATCACCTATTTTGTGCACGTGTGGTACCTTCACACGTGTCACTACGCCTTGACGCACCTCCAGAGCATGGAGAGGCGTACCTATTTTATTTTCGCCCTAGAACCTTATGCGATGTCACGTAGATCTAGGGAGCTCCTGACATTACTTTTATTGCCTACCCATTGTAGTGTAGCTTAGTTTGATCATGAATTCCTAAAGAATGCCCTTAAGCATGAAGTAGAGGCCGATCTCATGATCGCGCGGTTGTCAGGTGCCTACCACCATCCTAACCTGTACATGGATTCCCTTACCCAATAATCTCTCCATTGCAGACCATTACCCGGAAGATCGCCATGGAGTTTTTGATCAAATAAAAAGCAATTTTCCAAACAAGAAGGGTCCTGATTCCCTCTAATCAGGTGGCGACTCCATCACTTTCACACGACTCTTTAGTCGTTATACATTACCACTATTCTTTGTGGACGAATTCGGGACTTTTTCCTTCTTCGGGAGGTCGAGGTGCCCAGATTCTTTTTTAGGTTCACAGAAATACCTAACTAAACAAATACTTTCTTTGAAAGTAAATGTAGGCCACAATAATTGTGGTGGGTGAAAGAGAGTACATGCTTTCTTTTGAAGCATATGTTTATGAATTGTCTCTGTGTTTTAGGAGATATTGGATGTATTCTTGGAAGACAAGTGAATTGATAATCTTCTTTTGTTTGAAAGAAAGATTAGGACATCTCAATGATATTGTCAATCCTAGAATCCCAAAAAATTGTATAGATTTTCTATACTTGCTGAAAATGGTAGGATCTCCTTTTAGGAGATATTTCCCTTGTAAATATTCATCTTTCAAATGTTTCCATCCTAGGGAATTCTTATACAAGTTGTTTCAACCACAACATTCAACTTTAGACAGCATTTCATTTTAACAAACTATCGCATTCTTGGAGATTTATTATCATGAACTTTATATCAAAGAAAAAGTATCAGGATAATCTATTTTAGACTTCCTTGACGAAATAAGTAAATGACTATAAACAAACAATAATTATAAACAAGGGAAATAAATGCTTTAATTTAAATTGTGAGAATGTTAGAAAGATAGTTTTAGTAACTTAGAAGTAAATGATGAAAAATTTAAATAACTATGTAGAGATAAAGTTAGTGTTAATAACTTGGCAGTAAATGACAATAAATGTAAATGAGATAGATATGAAGAAGGATGTTCACTTTGGAACAATACATAAATGTATAAGTAATATTTACAATTTGAAATGAGCATAAGTATTATGGCCTTCAAGACAATCTAATTTAGATAATCTTGAAGTTTAACCATGTTAGGGGATTTGTATACCTGGGTTTATGGAATAGATTGGAAGAAAATAGGTCTTGAAGTCTCCTACTAGAAAAAGGCTACACCACTCCTAATTTAATAAGAGTGTTGTGGCTAGAAATGGGTAAAGTTTTGCCTCATTTTGAATAGGTTTGAAGGAAATAAGCCTTGAAGTTTCCTATCGAAAAAGACTACACCACTCCTAATTTAATAAGAGTGTTAGGGCTAGAAATCGGTAGAGTTTCACCTCATTTTGATGATTTTCTAAGTCTTGTAGAGATAATTTTTGAATGTCTCTAAACCCAAAAAGAGCACACCACTCCTAAATTTGATAAGAGTGTTGTAACTAGAATGGGTAGAGCTTTAGATATTGGAGAAGAAGGTTGACACTGAGGTCCTAAAAGAAAAAAAGAAAAGAATTCTCCTAATTCTTGATCTCTTCTTTGTTCTTCAAGTCTTCAAATCTTCAAGTCTTCAAATGTTTCAAGTATTCAAAGGCTTCTCTCTCCAAAATTTCTTCTCCCAAGAATTCCCTCCCAAGAATTGTTAGCCTTTTTTTTAGAATTCTTTTTTTCTTGAAATGTATTTATAGCCTTCCACCAAGAATAGTAAGGAGGTTGATTTGAAGTGTGAAAGGAGGTTAATTTAAAGTGTGAAAGGAAGGTGGATTTGAAGTATGAAAAGAGATGGATTTGACAAGAGATGGTAGGTGGAATAGTAAGGAGGTGTGAATAGTAAGGAGGTGAAAGGGAAAAGGAAACAAGAAAGAAAAGTAATCAGGCTCTGCCTGATTCGAACTAGGTATCGAACCAGATCAAGGCCTAGTTCATTTTTGGGCCTTGTTTTCAGATTGATTTTGGGCTATGTTTGGAATATATTTTGGCCAATTTTGGTTTGTTTTTGGGCCATTTTTTTGCTTATTTTGAGTGAGGTTTTGATCTATTTTTTTAGCAAAGTTCTAAGAAGGTTTTGAGCTATTTTATAGCAACTTTTTTTTGAATGACTTATGCCAATTTTGGGCTTAGTTTTTTAGCTAGGTTTTAAGCTTTGCTTTTATGCCAGTTTTTGGCTTGATTTTGAACTCCATTTAGGGTTATTTTTTTGGGTGATTAGTGAGAATCTCGAAGTGCTCAATGAGTGAAAGTGGGCAAAATTAGGGTGCCTACAATTAAATGTGAAAGAGATCATTAAAAAGAAAGTTGAAATTTTAATTCTTTTATAGCCAGTGAATCTCTAATTTCAAGTCCTATACTTCTTATCTGATTTGGATACATTTCTATGCACATAAGAATCTCAATAAAGTTTGTGATCATGTTCTGAAAGAATAAGTTTTGAATGGGTAGAAGACCAAACATGTGATCTTCTATGAACCAATATGGTTTAGATTTTCCATTTCACTATAGTATGATAGATATGATGAAGAATGTTTCACAATGTGATATATATTTTCTTTTGCACCAAAAAGAGTGAGATCCCATAAAAAGATTGAGAACTCGGTGCAAGAACATCAATAAGAGTGAGATCCCGCAAAAAGATTGGGAACTCAATGTTCTATCTTCATCTTGACCTCTTAGTAAACCATTACGTTTTCAGTACGAGTACTTGCTTGTATATTACTCCTCAATCAAGAGTTTATGCAAATCTAAAGGAAAATATTGGAAGCCTATGGTGATCTATGATACATGCTCTGAGTACTTCAAGATCAAATATTATCTACTTACACATAATGGTCAAATTAGGATTAATTTACATATGTGAGATTCTTTGTTCTATTCTATGAGAAGTTCAGACAAAGTGAACCATGTTTTTCAACAACCTATTTTTACTTGTCTCTTTTAAATAAATTCTTAGAAATTATAAAGTATCTTGCACACATGCACTTCTTTATCTTATATGAAGTATTGTGTGAGAAACTTTTTGAGAATTAGCTTGGCTATATTAGACTGAATCTTGAAATATCATAAGATTTGATTTCCACTGAATATTATAGTCTTGCTAGACTTGATAACTTGATGAGAAACATTGACAAGTTATGTTCGCATCATAATTTGAATCTTTGACAAGTAGAAATATTGTTCATTGATTCAATGTGAATTAAAATAACTCAATAATTATCAAAATTTTCTATGATCTGATCCAAGGGGAGTTTGTATATTTTTTAAAAAAAAAGTTTTATATTACCTTGCATACATTTATTGTATTGGCATTAGTGTAGGAAAATATTGCATATTTTGAGTTTCTGCACTTTTCCTTTTGATATTAGGGATTTCTTATCAAAAGCACGACGTTTGTTTGTCCTCCTTTCGATACAGATCTTCTCCTATCGAAAGCATATAGATCTGTTAGCAATATCCATTTCCTAATTCGAAATCAGATTATCTCCTATCGAAATCATTCAACCCTGATATTTGAAGTAAAGGTTCCTTATGAAACCATTATGCTTTATATCAAAAGCATAGGGATTTATTTTTGTATTCGAAGTCCCCTTTCGAAACTAAATCTGCTCTTATCAAAACCGTCGCTTGTTTTCGAATTTTAAGAGGATTTTAAGGGCATAAGTTTAAATGGAAAATACTTTTTAGGTTATTTTTCACTTTTTGGGCGATTTCAAAAGAGAGAAAAAGTTTTAGGGCATCCATATCGAAAGCTAGAGGTTCAATCATTTCCTCAATTTTTTGGTTCTAGCGCTCGTTGGTAAGTCACAGTTCGATCTTTTCTTCGTTGATTTGATCTTTTAATCTTCAATTTCTCCCTCATTGGTATCCATAATGTCGGGTTCTTGTTTAAGTCTGGTTTCAAGATTTTACAAAAGTCAAGGCGTGTGCTGATGTTTACTGACTGTTGACACATAGGTTAGATTACGTCAACTTTCTGGGCCAATCCATCTAGAACTAGATTCTGGCTGAAACACAAAAAATGTGCGGCTCTGAGTCCTTGACGGAATATTTTTCTAAGAACCAAAGAATAAAATACATATTTTTGGATGAATGATATCGGATACGAGTTCCCTTAGTCCTAGCAGGTGAGGTCTTTGTGTGTTTGTCCTCAGCTGACGGGATGGTAGGGGAGACCCCTAGCCTGGAGAGATTGTCCACAGAGGCTTCTAATCAGCCTTCTAATTGACAACCCTGGAACTCTCACTGAAGCCTTCAAACCCGGTATTTCTGGTCAGTCTTAACGGGAAGACTGAAGTTATCTATTAGCCAAGAAAGGTTTTCATTCCTGCTCTGGGGGTTGTCGTAGAACACTAGGAGAGATAAGAATGTATTAGTTGTTAGCTCTTCTTGCCTAGTAGCAGTAGCGCAATCGACTGCAAATGCCTATGGGAATGGATTGGTCTGCACGTAATCGATAGAAAATACCCTATTTCATTTGTCTTTCCTAGGTGCGCATCTCCATCTACTAAAAGTAGGGGTGGTTGCCATAGATAAATTGGGTCATTCGTAACCAGAGCAATAACCGATGCTACAGCTATACGTGGCGGCCCCACACTCAGTTGGCGCATGTCTTACTAATCTCGTTATTTCATGTAAGTTTAATTACCCTAAAAATATTTCAAAAATAATACGTAATTGTATACATGATGACGAACATATCCACATATGGTGCATCTGATTTGGATGCATAATGAGTAACGAGATGATCTGCAAAATCCAGAGACCCTAGCAGGCACGATCCGTAACCTTGTGGACACTTGGGGTTCATGGCCCCTAGGACCCCTAGCCTGACCACGTGACTCGTGGTGATATATTGACGATACTAACATGTGAGTAGTGTTGACCTTGGAATTGACCTAGATGTGGGCCCTAATTGGTCTACTTGACCAGGACCCTAAACCCAGACCCGTTGGGCTCAAATAGACCGAGCCCATGTATATTGGACCAAAATATTTTTCAAACCCACCTAAATAACGTTCCGAGCTTTAGTTATTTACACCTATGTAGGGCATAAATACACCCAAAGGTACGGGATGTTACAAATGACAACATCTTCGTCACCCAAAATCTAAGGAAAAAGAAGTCCTTTTGGATCTTCTTGAATTTTAAGCACAGAAGTAATAAGAGAATGTGTAATTGAAATTATTTTACTGCTAATCATTATAGAAAATTTAGGAATGGAGCGGTTAACATCATAAATGTTAGAATAGAAAACCTTAACAATCCTAGGATAAGGATCATCAAAATTTTGAAACAATTTGACTCAACCACGAAAATCTAAAAGAGAATGAATACCATAAAGGGTGGGATCAACATTTTCAAAAGCACGAGAAGGAAGAAATTTCAGTTCACGTTCGATAATAAGAGCACGAGTAGAAAAATTGAACTCGTATGCTTTGGCATTATCCTTAGAGACAAACTTCTCTTTTGACACAAAATCCATGAACATGGATGGGGAAGAGGAAGAACTAACCTTAGATATAGCGGCCTTGTAGAATGGAGGCAATGTATCTGCTTTCAAAAATTATGAAAACTTAACACCAAACTCATTTTAACTGTAACACTTGATGGATCAAGCTTTGATGATGAAGATTAACCTATGCTCACAAGCCTTTTCCCTTTGAGTTCTTTTCTAGTTTTGTTGAAGAAGAAAGTAGCACCAATGGGGCACCTAGGGCTGGTCGATCCCCTCTCTCTCTTTTTTTTTTCTTTTTTTTGAAACAACTCTCTAAAAGTGGTGAGAATGGAGGGATCGGGTATTGCTATAGTCGATCCTCTCCTTCTCTATCTCTCCTAGATATTTCTATTTTAGAAATTTCTAAAAGTCTAACCTCTCCCAATTTTGTTAGACATTATACAAACCAAAATAGTAGGAATTTTAGTAATTTTGGCAAGGTGGGATGACTCCCTTATAGGTAAGTCGATTAGGGTTTTGTGTAATTGGATGGTGGTGATTAGTTGGTTCTCATCCAATGGTCTACATCATTTCTAATACTTGGGAAACTTCCATTTTCTAGAACTACTAACTTTAGGATATTTAGCTAACCAAATAAACAAAATAAAGAGATTGATATTGTGTTCGCATGGGGAGGTCGACACCTACACATTGGTGTTGGTCGATCCATATCAAAAGGGGTGTTATTATGTGTATTTTAACCTACCAAAAATATGTGGAGAGTTATTAAGATGCTAGCATGTGTCCTCACTAGTAAATCCTACGGTTAAGATCTCCCCATAATTTCATTAAATTGTTAAAAATAAGCATCCTTCTAAAATTGGCAAGATCTCCTATATTTTATGGAGAAAGGGATTTTATAGGATTTGGGCTTATGGGGATCGATTCTCCCTTATGGGGAGATCGACCAAGTCAACACTACCTCACCACTTCCTATATCTAAAACCATCCAAAGATATTTCCCTTAGATAGCCTTCCCAAAATCTCCCAAAATATCTAATTAGATAATTTAGGTAACTTAAAATTCATTCCCTATGTTTAATAGTATACCACATTTTTTTGTACCGGTGTGGGGTCCACATGGTTCCACTTAGTATATATATATTATATATATATGAGTGTATGTACTCTATTCGTATTACCTTGAATATATATATATATATATGTATTTATATACACATATCTATATTTGCCCATATATATATATATTCATTTACATGTATATCCATCCACGTATGCCTTTGTGTACATGCATAATATCAATCAACTTACTACAATGTACACAATATGTAGCTATACGTGTAATCCATATGTGTGGGCTCCACACACCACCCCCACCTACGTATATGTATATGACGTAATATTCATGCATGCACATAATCCCCATATGTAATTACTTATTTCACAAAATAAAAATCATCTCAACTCATGCAATGAACATACATTTTTATGAAATATTGCCTCTCATCCTACACACGTTGCATTATCACATCCAAGGGTTGGAATCACTCCATCAACCCTCACGTCCATCACCCATGAATTCATGTTCGGCATTCTCCCTTTTCACGTGCATGGCACCACTAGCCATGCACATATCCTACGTAGTCTCCATGCGTGCTTGCATGGTGATGAGCCCACCCCACTTTGGGGTGTGGTGGATCGATGGGCTTGGCCCGTGAGCCCCACAAGGTCCACCAAAAACTTTTCAGGGTGTTACATTATTTTTCCCTAAAAGAGTTCTGGGTACTTAGTTTGCATCTCCTCTTCTGATTCCCATGTTGCCCCATCTGGCCCATGTTGTTGCCACTGAACTTTCACAAACCGCTTTGTTTTGTTGCGAAGTTCTTGTTCTTTGGATTCCAGGATCTTGATAGGTTCCACCTCATAACTCACGTCTTCGCTCATCTGAACATCTTGCCAGTTTCGTATGAAATCTAAAGCACAAGCTCTCAGCATGTCCTCTAGTGTTTGAATTGTTTGTTCGGACTGGCTGTCTGTTTGTGGATGATGTGCTGTGCTGAGATCAAGTTGTGTCCCCATTGCCCTTTGAAATATCACTTACTCCTAAGTTTAGGTCACAACACTAAACACTAATCTAGGTGTATATGGAAGGGAAATCAATATCTACCAATTTAAAACTTAATTCACAATGAATTCACAATAAGTAGAAATTGAAACAAACAAGTATTGACTTATTCGATTCTCGAATGAGGAATTAAGAAAGAATCAAATATTTCCATCTTGTATAAAAATCATTCACATGTAAACATTGAACACAAATGATTTTTGTTGACGGGGAAAAATCTTATGGAAAAAACCAAGGACCTAGTCCAGAAATTACCATTAGGAGTTGTGAGAAATCTTATAACGGTTCACATCGACAACACGAATCCTTTATGCAAACTTGACCAGTCATTCTCCAGGACCCGAATCCAGGAATCGTCCCTTTGATGGTATGTGCGTACTCGGAATCCACCAAGCCTCGTACTTGTTAGCTTAAATCCACAAGTCTCTTGTACGCCTCCAACTCAGAATCCACCAAGCCTCGTACTTGGACACTCGAATCTACGAGCCTGCACCTCGCCGGAACTCCACTGACGAACTCACTGGAACTCCACCGGTGACTGTAATAGTGTTTGAAGATTTGATGTTCTTCAATACTTTGTGGCTCTCATGCTAGAATGATATGCCAGATCTAGCTAAAATGAAAAGCTCTATGAGAGTATAACAAAATCAACTCTCAAGAAGAAGTTAGCTCAATCTCTTTCAAGATCTTGAAGCCTTAGCTATTAGAGAAGATGACTACCAAGGAGTCTCTCAATGGTTTCTCACTCTAAGCTCTCTAACTCTTTTCTTCTTAGATGCATCACCTAAAATGGTTTGCTTCTCTTATATATGTAGAGAAGGACCCAAAACCTAAGGCTTTTAGTTTAAAAGACCAAAAGGGTATGAGGCCCTAGGTCTAAAAATCGTGCAACTCGGAAACCCAAGTGCCATAGTATCGATACTCCTATTGGGCAGTATCGATACTAGGGTAGTATCGATACTCAATTTGGGCAGTATCGATACTAGCCTGCCCATAAGTGGGAAATGACTAAATGAGTTCAAGATTATCCTACCTTATGTGGCTAAGTGCTATTGCAATACTAACCACCTATGAATGATAAACAAGGTCACTTACCAACGTGTGGTGAGTTCCGGTGGCAAGTTTGAGTCCAATGGCGTGCTTTCTCTTCGATCTTCAATGAAGTGTGAGTTTTTACGAAGGATACAACCTAACTCTAACTCAAGTATGGACTTATAATTGAGTTTATTGTCTCACCATGAACATTAACAAACCCAAAGGGACCTTTCAATCTCCCCCTTTGTCAATTTCATGACAAAATCCTATACATAAGAAAATTTCAAAAATACAACATTACAACACGAATTCTCTTACAATGGACTCAATAAAATGCGAAACCTCCCCAATAAGAAATAGACAACAAACACAGGGAAACTTCTGCATTCTCCTCCTTTTTGTAATGAAATCGACAAAGGCCCAAAGGGTTATAGAAAAGGAGCATTAGATGGGAGGACCACAATGCTACAAATTATAAGATATGCAATAATAGGCAAAACTTGAAGCAAGGGAAGATAACATGCATAAAAAAAATTTCATATTCATTCATTCGAAAGAGAATAAGTCTACAATCGATAGAGATGAGTTAAGCGAAATAAACAAGCATAGTTATCTAATATCCAAAACAAGATAAGAACGAATTGAAAGACTACACAAATAAACCAAGAGTGTCTTAGTCTACTCAATCTTCTCACCACTGTCATCACCAAATTCTTCTCTAGAGTCCTAGGACAAACTAGACCCGATAAGGATATGAAAGTTTGGTCAAGGGAAAAAAGGTGTGGTTCAACGCCGTTCCTCGGAGGAGGGAACAAATAGAGTCAGTCACCACCTCAAATTTGCACAGTTAAAAAGAGCCTCAGGAGTGACTATAATAACCTTACCCAACACAAAAGATATCAAAGTAAAGGCAATGGAGTCACCAACATGCATATTTGCATAGAACAGTTGTCTAGCCTAGTGTAAGCAATCCTTGTTCCTTCTAAAAGGTCAAAGCTATAGAACAATCAAGAGAGTCTCGAATGTTGATAAAACCATGCATTTAAAAACAAACCCTACACTCCAATGAGTGAACACTTGGTGTAGGATTTGTTGAACTATTTCAAACAAGTATTGGAATAGTTTTTCTCTCCAAAGACTAGCAGGGAATTTTTCAAAAATTATGACATAGAAACCACTTTTTTAACAAAAACTCCCCCTACATCGAATCATCTAAAACCTTTTCAGTAGAAGACAACAACATTCGATAAAGACACACTCACAAAAATGCTCTACATATGAACATAAGTATCACGATTTAATCCCAACCATAAGAAAAACAATCACTGTGAGCCATACGATGAATCAAGACTATCAAGATGAGAAAATTTACACAAGTCCATGAAAGCATCACAAACAACTAGTTTTTAAGAAGATATTCAAACATAAACCATGAAAACACAAGTTGAATTGACCACAGAGTCCATCGAACAATGGAACGAGTGTGTGTGCAAGTTTTGATGTCACAAAGTGTGAAAAGATCCTTGAAAGTTGATAAACATTAAGATTCTATTATCTCTTCACTATTCCAAACTGCACTGGTATGAAGGACGAATCACAATGCACGTTAAGTAGACCAAGATCAACATGTTAGGGCTTTACCATGAAGGTATATTTTAGAATACAAATAGCCCAAGAGCATGTATTATGACTCATCAAGTCTCCCCGAAAGTTCATTATTGATTTGTTATTGATTTGCTCTAAAGGCACCGAGACTTGTTATGTGGTCATACTACGAACTATCATGCCACCAAGCTCAAAATCTTTTACGAGAGCTTACTCTTTAGGTGTCTCCACTAAGCTCAAAATCTTTTACGAGAGCCTACTCTTTAGGTGGTACACCAAGTTCAAAATCTTTTACGAGAACTCACTCTTGAGGTATATAGCAACAAAATATATTATCAATAAAGCACAAGTGCTATGATAGCTCGTCCACACTAGTTTGGTTCAAAATAGTTCTAGAGAAGTAACGAACATACAAACTAGAATCAACCCACACACATTCAATCAAACACAAGATACAAACATAAGTTCAGAAAAGTTCGAGTGAAATGTGTGAAGGAAGAAACTTGCGATCTCAAATTCTATTATCCAAAGATATTCAATAAATCCAAAAAATCATAATCTCAAGAGCAAGTGATTAAAAAACTTATCTAAATATTCAAGATGCATAAGGAAAAGATCACAGTGAAGATAAACATGTCAAAACTAAATCAAAACACTAATGATCTGTATGCAAAGCAAAGATACAATGGGAGGAGAAAAAAATACTAAAAAATAATGATTTTTCAAAACACAAGGTATCACACAATTCCTTCTAGAATGCGAGAAAAGCGATGTAATGCAATGCAAACTAGAGGAAACATACTCAACTACCTATTATGAAAGAGAGACAAGAACAGCCAGGGTAGGAGAGTGAAATAAGGTGAGCTTAAGACAAGGAGACTACATCTATTGCCCTTCTAAGAATATCAAATGTCAAAAATCCAGGGACTAGGGGAAGATATCAAAAACTTGCTTATCCATCGGCATATACTCATGATGAATCATCTTCTCTTCAACTAAGTCACGGATAAAGTGAAGCCTAATATCTATTCAGTTCTAGAGTGTTAAACATGAATCATGGTGATATCCAAAGTAAAAATGTTATCACAACAAATAATTATAGTGGCATGCTCAAAACCATAATCAATAGGCATATATAACATCCAAAATAATTGAGTGAAACACAAACCTGTAGCGATATCCTCTGCCTCGGTTGTGGATAATGATTGAGAGTCTTGCTTTTTACTCTTCGTGTCATCTACATTTCTGGCCCAACTCACATCGGAGTAGGCACAAATCTCGGAGTAGTAGTGTCCTTGGTGTATTAAGGTCCATACCAAGAGTTCCCTTGCATTGGAGTCTTATTTTGTTAATTTTTGGACAAAACCTATTCATAAGACGCAATGAGAAGGGTAAATGACAAGACTCCCTCAAACAAACAGAGATATTCTACTCTAGGAGATGTCTTTAACTTGTTTCCTGCACATTTCCATAAAACACATCAAGGTACCATGGAAGGCATGACTACAAATAAAATAATAAGCTTACTCTCCCCCTTGATGAGTTCTATAAGAATCTCTCCCCTATGTGATATGTCACCCATCACATAGTAGTTCCCTTTCAAAGTCAAGAACATACAATTCTCTTCCTTTTTGTCACACATAGACAAGATAGAGACATAAAAAGTACAAGGATAACCAGAGAAGGATAATGCAAGAACACACATATACAAACCAATCGACCATCAGAATAAATATCTAACTAGCTTTCGTGTTTGCCCCAAAGACAACAAGTAGGTAGTTTGATAACTAATACATAAGTATGGTGGAAGATAAGTACATAACAAGTCACACACTACAAAATTTATCAAAACTTGCTACGGTGAATCAGAGCTATGATAAGAAATAGAAGCGCAGTGTGTGAAACTATCCAGGCTTTAAAAATCAATAGATAAGGAACATATTGTTAGATAAATCAAATATCAACTTAATGCACAATAATGAACATGCATGCACAAATATATACAATGAATCAATACATGCAAACACATTCTCAACCAGATCATTAACAAGATTGAATCTTAAAGCGAGTCTGGTTCAACATGCATCAACACTCGACCCAGAGACATACGAAAGTAATATAGGGAAGGGTGAGAATACAAACCTGCAGAAAGTATTCTACTTGATGTGGTTGACCATCAGTAGTCACCACATGTGCAGTAGCCTGTTTCTCAATCAATAATGAAGATTTATAAAATTCATTCAAAATTGATAAAGAGCCAAGATTACAAGCACAAGAAAATACACACATGTCACAACAGATATGCCAATAAATAGACAAGGTAAAAAATATGATACTTAATAGACATAATAACATGTTCATATGCAATGGAACTTTTCTACAAGTATATACTACAAAAACTAGAATGCATACAATAGCTATCATGCAACCTAGTACAGTATCCACTCAACTTCCCTAACAAATTATGCAGTCCAAGCAAAGGGAGGAGTGAGAAGATAACAATCAAGTAATGGTACGATTACTGCTACCAAATAGTAAAAACATGAAAGACATACAGGTATTATGAGCAGTGGGAGTTACAAGACATATCAACTCACTTTTCCTTACCCATGTGACATTGAGTTTCTTGAAGGTATTCTTTTGGCTCAAGTCCATATGAGTGGGTTTGGTTATCTTACACACAACCTTCTTGGTCTTGCCCCTCTTTATTTTCATTGAAATAGATCTAAATCCAAAGGAATAAGCACCTTACTTGTTATTCAAAAGCTTGATTCTTCTTAGAAGATCTCTGTACAATCACAAGAAATTCATCAAAAGAATCTAGTTTCTCTCAGAGGGAGACCACCCATGCGAACAAAGAGAACCTAATTACCATAATAAAAATAAAACATTTTAACACATATGATCAAGTAACCAAATACCAAACACCTTGAGAGGGATTCAAAGACATTGGTTGGCTCGAAATCAATCGAGACTACAAGCAAAATGTACAGTATCTACAGCTTGTTACCTCATTCGATTCCGATGGTTACATCCTCACTAATGTTATTGGGGATATGGAGCTTTGCCCACTTAAGTTGACGGGTGTTCAATATTGTCAACTCGTTTTGTCACCCACACCAACTTCTCTTTCTTCTTTGGAACTTCAACCTTTGGCTTGGGTGAGGTGGCTTACTTCACTTTAGTCTTCTTGCCTTGCCTCTTGACATGTGGTATCTTGCCATATGTTGTTCTACTATTGTTGGGATTTGCTAGTCTCCCAATCTCTCCAGTCAAAGCTCTTGCTTTTCCTTGAAGTTGCTTGAACTTCTTGAGCAACTCTTTTTTTCTTTGCGATCGGTAGAGGTCTTCCAAGTAGAAATTGCAAGTATTTTGCAAGTGACCTTGATGTCCACATTATGAGCATGTGTGGATACTTTGAGGCAATCTCCTACTGCCTCTTAGCTTGGCTTGTAGCTTGGTAACCGTATTTGGAGCTTATTGCTTGCTAACTTTCTTTATAGCTTGTTTATCAGTTTGCTTAACTACTCTCTTTTGTAGAGGACGAGTTTTAGCTTTCATAAAGGTCGTTGACATTGACGTGCTACCACCCTTACTTGGATCAAACCCGAGTCCTTTTTTATCACCCGAATTCTTCGATCTTTTCAAAATTGACACAAGATTGTTCGACCTATGATTGAACTTTATGAGCATCTCTTTAGACTCTTTCAACTCTTTCTTCACTCTCTTCATCTCGTTAAGGAGAGATGTGACTCTCTTATTTGCCACCACAAGTTCATTCTTGAAAAACTTGATTTTTTTTTCTTTTCCTTCAAAAATCTCTTTGCCTTCCACCTCTCTCTTAAAGGCTTCTTCCACTTGAAGAATTAGATCATTTTTCTCAATCTCAAGATTTGAAATCTTCAGTGTTAGCCCTTTGTTATCCTTAGACAAGCTCTTGCTATTTTCTAAAATTCTTGAAAATAATTCTTCTTCGTAGAGATCATCTTTACTCTCATCTTCCTTACTTGAGGATTGAACATTCCCCTCATCCTCTACTTGCTCATATGAGGAAACTTGTAAAGCAATGACTGCAAAATAATTTCTTGTCATTGCTTCTTCACTATCATAAGAAGAGTCGGATTCCGATGATAAATCATGAAAAGTAACATTCATCGCTTTCTTGCCCCTTGAACCACCAAAACTCTTCTCGTTAAGGCAAATGTTTGCCATGTGTCCAAATCCATGACACTTGTAGCATTGCATCTCATCGCTCTTCTTCTTCTCAGACCTTTCTTCATCATGTTTGGACTTAGAGAAGGTAGAGTTCTTCTTGTCGAATTCTTGAGATCCTCCTTTCTTCTTTTCTATGTGTTTCATGAATTTCCTTATGAAAATAGCAATTTCCTCATCACTTGACTCATTAAAGGATTTGTCATTCGGCGTACTAACTTTTATGGAGGCCTTGAAAGCTATACTCTCAGACTTCTTTGAAGAGCGGAAGTTTGACTCGAATGTCCAGAGATTTCCTGCAAGTTCCTCAGGTAGAAGAGCATCAATATCTTTACTCTCCTTAATAGTCATAACCTTGGCTTCAAATCTCTTGGGGAGAGATCTTAGAACATTACAGACTATCTTGGAGTTAGAAATAGTCTCTCCTAAGGCAAACGTATTATTTTTCCATAGAACTCGTTAAAGGTCTCATTCTCCTCCATTCGAAGATTTTTGAATTGAGTCGTCAACATTTGCAACTTTGCAACTTTAACGGTCTGGGTACCTTCATGTGTGACCTCTAATTTGGTTTATGCCTCCTTTGCCATAAGGCAATTGGATATGCTCCGAAACTCATCGGGCGTAATGGCATTGAAAATAGCATTTAAGCCTTTATTATTATATGTGGCCTTTGAAATCTCATCCGAGGTCCATTCATCCCTCGGTTTGGGTCTAGTCATAGCAACGCCATCAATTTTGGCAGTCGTGGTTGGAGGGGACCAACCATCTTCAACAGCCATCTAAACTCTTTCATCTATAGAGCTAAGAAGGCTCTCATGCGGGCTTTCCAATACACATAATTACTGCCATGGAACAATGGAGGTTTGTTAACAGAACTTTCTTCCATACTAAACTTACAAGGATCTCACCGGGATGTGAAGCCCTAAATTGTGAACTATGCTCTGATACCAATTGAAATATCACCTACTCCTAGGTTTAGGTCACAACACTAAACACTAATCTAGGTGTATATAGAAGGGGGATCAATATCTACCAATTTAAAATTTAATTCACAATGAATTCACAATAGGTAGAAATTGAAACGAATAAGTATTGATTTATTCAATTCTCGAATGCGGAATTAAGAGAGAATCAAATATTTCAATTTTGTACAAAAATCATTCAATGTAAACATTGAACACAAATGATTTTTGTTGACGAGGAAAAACCTTACGAAAAAAAACTCTGGGACCTAGTCCAAAAATTACCACTAAAAGTTGTGAGAAATCTTACAATCGTTCACATCGACAACACGAATCCCTCATGCAAACTTGACCGGTCATTCTCCCCAACCCAAATCCATGAATCGCCCCTTCGATAGTATATGCGTCTCCAACTCGGAATCCACCAAGCCTCGTACTTGGATGTTCGAATCTACGAGCCTGCACCTCATCGGAACTCTACCAACGAACTCACTAGAACTCCACCAGTGACTGTAATAATGATGTTTGAAGATTTGATATTCTTCAATACTTTGTGGCTCTCATGCTAGAATTATATGCAAGATCTTGCTAAAATAAAAAACCCTAAGAGAATATAACAAAATCAACTCTCTAGAAGAAATTAGCTCAATCTCTTTTAAGATCTTGAAGTCCTAGCTATTGGAGAAAAGGACTACCAAGGAGTCTCTCAATGGTTTCTCACTCTAAACTCTCTAACTCTCTTCGTCTTAGATGCATCACCTAAAATAGTTTGCTTCCCTTCTTTATGTAGAGAAGGACCCAAAACCTAAGGCTATTAGGTCAAAAGCCTAAAAGGGTATGAGGCCCTTGGTCTAAAAATTGCGCAACCCGGATACCCTAGTGCCGTAGTATCGATACTCCTATTGGGCAGTATCGACACTAGAGTATTGATACTAGCCTGATCTGTTGTTGATAGATCAGGGTAGTATCGATACTCCATTTAGGCAGTATCGATACTACCCTGATCTGATCGATACTTCATTTGAGCAGTATCGATACTAGCCTGCCCATAAGCTAGAAATGACACTAAATGAGTTTAAGGTTATCCTAGCTTTTGTGGCTAAGTGCTATTGCAATACTAACCACCTATGAATGATAAACAAGGTCACTTACCAATGTGTGGTGAGTTCCGATGTCGTGTTTGAGTCCGATGGCGTGCTTTCTCTTTGATCTTCGATGAATTGTGAGTTTACGCGAAGGATACAACGTAACTCTAACTCAAGTATGGACTTATAATTGAGTTCATTGTCTCTCCATGAACCTTGACAAATCCAAAAGGACCTTTCACTCTTTCAAAGCTTTCCCAAAACTTAGAGATGAAAAGTGGGTCTTTATCCGAGACAGTTGATAATGGGATGCCATAGTATTTCACAATCTTTCAGATATAGAGTTCACTTAAGGTTGCGATCAGGTCTGTACTTTTCACAGCTAAAATGTGTGCACCTTCGTGAGTTGATCAAAAATAACCCACACACTATCGAAACATTGCTTAGTCTTAGATAAACCCCTCACAAAGTCCATCGTGATAAAGTCCCACTTCCACTCCGCCACACTGAGCGCCTTTAGTTGCCCCACCGTCTTCTGGTGCTCACTTGGAAACATACAGATTAATGGCCTTCTTCATTCCCTTCCACCGGAGATGTCATTTCAAGTCGTTATACATCTTTGTGCTCCAAGGATGTATAGCAAAAACTGATTCATGAGCCATTGTTAGAATCTCCTTTCTAAGTGCTTCATCCCCAGGAACACATAACTTCCCTTGGAACTTTAATCCCCTATCAGTTCTCTGCGTCCATCCTTCGGGTGGCTCGTTAGTACTAAGTTTCTCTAGAACCTCCTATAGCTTGATATCTTACTTTTGTGCCTCCACTATTCGCTTGATGATTCCGGGTTCTGCTACCATGTTGGCCAAGTATGCTCCCGTGTCACCTTTTGCTATCTATAGGTCATATTCAGCCACCGTCCGCAACATTATAGCAATTGCCCCCCTGATGCTTCATGTTGAGTGCATCCGCCACCACATTTGCTTTTTCAGGGTGGTAATTCAGGGTAAAGTCGTAGTCTCTTAGATACTCCAGCCATCTTCTCTGTCTCAACTTCAGGTCCTTTTGCGTGAAAATATATTTCTGACTCTTATGGTCCGAGTATACTTCAAACTTTTCTCCTTAAAGGTAGTGTCTCTAAAGTTTCAGTGTGAAGACCAATGCTGCAAACTCCAGATCATAAGTAGCGTAGTTTTTCTCGTGCTCCTTGAGTTACCATAAGGTGTATGCCACCACTTTTCCTTCCTGCATCAAAACTCCACCCAAACTAACCCTCGATGAGTCGTAGTATACGACATATCTGATCCCTAGTTCAGGTGTCTCCAGAATTGGTGTTGTAGTCAGTCTCTCTTTGAGCTTTTTAAAAGATTCTTTGCACTCCTGAATCTACTCGAATTTCACACCCTTCTTAGTTAAGTGGGTAAGAGGAGCTGCCAATCTAGAAAAACCTTCAACGAACATCCGATAGTAGCCAACCAAGCATAAAAAGCTTCAAATCTCAAAGATGTTCTTCAGTCGTTCCTATCCCACTACTGCTACAATCTTTGATGGATCAATTGTGATTCCTTGTTTAGATATTACATGCCTAAGAAATAATACTCCAGTCATCCAAAAGTCACACTTACTCTTTTTGGCGTACAATTGATGCTCTTTTAAGGTTTACAACACTATCCTCATATGTTCTTCGTGTTCCTCTTAAGTTTTTGAGTAAACTAGGATATCATCCACAAATACAACAACAAAATGATCCAGATAAGGTCGAAAGACTCGGTTCATCAGGTCTATAAAAGTTATCGGTGCATTGGTCAACCCGAAAGGCATTACCAAAAATTTGAAATGCCCATACCTGGATCGAAAGTCTGTCTTTGCAATATCTTTTTCTCTTATTCTAAGCTAGTGAGATCTTGATCGCAAATGAATCTTTGAAAAAAATCTGGCTCCCATCAACTGGTCAAAAAGATCATCAATTCTAGGAAGTGGGTACCTATTTTTTATTGTGATTTTGTTGAGTAGTCGATAATCAATGCATACTCATTGACCCATCTTTCTTCCGTACGAATAATACCGGCACTCCCCATGGTGATGCACTTAGTCAGATAAAGCCAAATTGTTGCAACTCTCTCAACTGCTTTTCTAGTTCTTTGAATTCTTGAGGTGCCATTCAATAAGGTGGAATTGAAATTTCCATTGTCCCTGGTTGAACATCAATGGCAAACTCTATTTCCCTCTGGGGAGGTAAACCGGGTAATTCCTCAGGGAATACATCCATGTACTCCTGTAGAATGGGAATATCTCCTTTTGGAGTTCTTACAGCTTCACGTTCCTCTAGGAAAGCCAACAAGGCTCGATGTTCGTTGGTACATCTAAGCCTAACCAAACCCAATTGTAATGGGTTACTGATTTTATCTCTGTCTCTCCGGACTGACAGCCTTTATCCATCCGGTGCAAACAAGGTGACCTTCTTCTCATAACAATCTAGGGTGGCACAATGGAAGGACAACGAGTCCAACCCGAGAATCACATCATACCCAACCATATTCATAAGTATAAGATCTGCTATTAATTCTTGATCAGCAAATATAATAGGACAATCCTTACACATATTACTTAGTGCAATAGTCCTCCCTACAAGTGATGCGATATGCAAAATGAACTCCAGAGATGTAACTTCAAGACCAAGACTTGTAGCAAAATGTACGGACATAAACGAGTGTGTAACACCAGAATCAAATAATATTTTAGCCCAAGAGCTGTGGACTAGAAATCTACCTTCATTGACTGCATTTTCTACTTTCACTTCTGGTGGTGCCAGATGATTGACGTGTCCCTGCACCCTGGACTGACCCTGCTGAGGTGGCATATACTACTGTGCTTGATTATTATCCCTCTGTTGACCCATGACCCATCCCTGTCTACCCTGTTGTTGTATATTTCATTATGGTTGCACCTGTCCCTATGGACGATAGTTATTTGCTCTATTTTCCTACCCCTGTGGTGGTTGTGGGCAGTTCCTCACAATGTGTCCCACTGTTCCATATCTGTAGCATTTTCGTGCCCCTTCATTATTTGGTTGAGCTTGAGTTTCGCTGAAGGCTTGAGATCGTTGATTCTGCTTGGGATTAGGCTTATACATCTTCTTTTGTTCTTGTTGATCTCTCTCTTTTTATCCCTTCTCCCAGTCCGCCTCAACCACCAGTGTCGTTTCCACAACTCTTGTATACGTACCATGACAGAATGGTACGACCTTACTTTGAATTAGGTTCTTTAGCCCCCTTGGAATTTCCGTGCCTTTAGTTCTCCCGTGGCTATCATATGAGGTACATAGCGTGATAACTCAGTAAACTTCTTTTCATACTGTGTTACGGTCATCTATCCTTGTGTTAGTTCTATAAACTCAACACTTTTCTGCGCATGGGCTGTCTCAGGAAAATACTTCTCTAAGAATTGCATCTCGAACTCTTCCCAGGTCATAGCCTCAACGTTGTGGGACCGAATAATTGTTCCCTACCAGCAATTTGCGTCACTTTCAAACATATAAGTTGCCAGCCTTATGTGATTTTCTTCAGCAGCTCCCATAGTTGTGAATTTGTTATGTACCCCTAGTAACCATTCCTCGGCCTTCATCAGTTCTTCATTTCCTCGGAACTCCTTTGGTTGTAACCTCAAGAATTCTTTCAAGGCGTTGGTCTGCCTGTTCTCCACCTCAACTGCCGGATTGGGTGGTAGTTAATTCTGTTGTCCCTTATTCCCCTGCATCTTTTCAGTGATCCTTCCCAAGATATCCACCACCCTATCTAGATTTTGTTCGAGTTGTTGAGTCCTGGCTTGCAATCCCTCGTTCTATTGTTCCTGGCGATTGGCTCCATTATGATTCGCCTTCGCTCGTGTGGCTGCAGATGTAACACCATGAAAATTCTTGTGTGGGCCTTGAAAAGCCAATAGGCTGGGCCCATGATTTTGTGCACACCTAATGTGGGGTGGCATGTGTGAAGAAAGCATGACAACTAAAGCCATGTATGTAAAAGGAAGTAATGCCACACATGACTTCGTGTAATGAGTGAGAGGTTGACGGATTGATTCCAACCTTTAGTTAAACTAGTATCTCATGCATAGAATGAGATGAAGAGTGGTGCAAAAATACCTTTGCAAGGCATATATAGCTATACAACGCATATAGCGTACGTTTTTACGTAAGACTTTACATGCATGCATGCACGTGAAAAAGGGCACGTGCACAAGGGTTCATGTGTATGTATACAGGTATATATATATAATATTATTATTATTAGTTTTTACGTAAATAATTCATGCAAGTATATATATATAAGGGGTCATATATGATCTCTTTAAATTAACTCATGCAAGTGGGGTACGTATAGGTGAGATGTATGTATATATATATATGGGGAGTCATACATGATCTAATTAAATTAACTCATGCAAATGGGGTACGTATAAGTGAGATGTACATATATATATATATATGGGGTATATATATAGTAAGTGTAGAAACCGTGTGGACCCCACCTATAGTAGAAAACGTGAGTAACCCAGAGAGAAATAACTAAGTCTTAGGGATTATTCTAGGTTGGTTGGGAATGAGATATTTTAGGAAACAAGTTGTGGATAAGATCTTAGAGTTTTGAAAAAAAAAATATATAGAAAGGGAAAGAAAGAGAGAGTGTAAGAGAGGATCGACCCACACAAGTTAAAATTCTTTAGGAATCCTATTTTGACACAAAACTTAGAAAACTTACCCTAAATTAAAAGTAGGGTTATTTTGGGTAATCTAGTAAGGTTTGGGATCATCAGAACCGTTGGATCTAATCTTGGGACACTTGTGAACATCCTAGTGGGTCCCCATAAATTTTTGGAAATCATTTTGACACAAAAACAAGGGCCACCTTGTGTAGGTCGGCCAAACCAAAGAGGAGATCGATATCTCCTCAATTCTTTCCCTAAAACTTAGTTACCTAATTAGCTAAACCTTCACACTTGGATAATCCTAAAATACTAGAGTTTCCATAAAATTAAAATAATATGTGAAGTCTAAGTACCCTACGGTTTTTAATTGGATTAACCGTATTTTAATATGACTAAGATTAAGGATCACACAATCACCTAATAAAAATTATAAAGGTGATAAAGAACAAAACAATAATCTCCAACAAGAGTATTGACTTATTTGATTCTTAATATGCGGAATTAAGAGCAAGAATCGAATATTTCAATCTCAAAAAAAATGTGAAAATATGCACAAGAAATTTTGTTTACGAGGAAATCCAAACTGGAAAAATCCCTAGGACCTAGTCCAGAAAAGAATCCACTAAAAGTTAATGAAAACTTATAAACCAATTTACCACTCGATGGACACGAATTACGACTCCCTCTAGCTCCAACAGCTACGGTGTACAGTTCTTCCACAAATTTGAACTCCACGAATTTGTCTTTTAGTGGACAATGATGCGTCTCCAACTTGAACTCGGTTAGTCCCGCACCTTGAACCAATAATCGACTCCATGAGTATATCACCACGAGCTTGACACTCCAAGCTCAACCTCCGAAAATCTACCGGCACACAAAAAGAGAGGTTTAGTTTGAAATGGGAAGGATATGAACCGAGTTCAACAAGCTTGGAATCTATAAATTTCGAGCTAAACTCTCAAAGCACTTGTTGAGGTTAGGGGTGATTGGTTGATTTGAACAGTGCAAGATCAACCCTTATTTATAGTGAAATGTCCAGATCTAAACTAGAATAAACAAGTTTATTCTTGGACATCATCATGTGAGATGGGAGGTCATTCTATTATCCCTCTTATCCCACTCATGAATGTTTCCCACGCACCAATAAACAAACTAAGACATGCTTAGGTGGGAATGTGCAAAAAGTTGAAAAAGAATCTCTTTACAGCTCAAAAAATCGTCAAAAAAGTTTGAATCTGGGCGATGGTTTCGAAACCAACAAGGCAATGCCTTTGGTTTCAAAACCAAAAGGTAACTGATGATTTTTTTATCTTTTAGTTTCGAAACCAACAATTTTGGTTTCGAAACCAAACTTCATTTGACAACAGTTAAAGTTTGGTTTCGAAATCAAACTGTTCAGTTTTGAAACCAAACTTCATCTGTTATTAGATGAGATTTGGTTTCGAAACCAACAAGTTTAGTTTCGAAGCCAAACTTCATCTGTCATCAGATGAAATTTAGTTTACTCCTTGTTCCCTATTTTAAAATACCCATCAGTTTTACTTTGGTTTCGAAACCAAACACCCCAAATTCAGTTTTTTTCTTTAAAACTCATTTTTTAAGGGAATTTAAAAGTGTGGGAAACACTCTAATGATCTAACCACCTATGGTACTTTGTTTCTCTAAGTCTCTTACCATCCTAGGATGTTTTTCCGGTGGTGAGTTGAGTTTTTCGGAGCCTTTGTATATTTATTAAAACCGATTCGACCCAAGACTCTCTAGACTCTAACTCAAGTTACAAATACATTCTTGAGTTTACTTTTGATACGAAAATCGACAAACAAAAACACATGAGAAAACTCATGGACCTTACAATCTCCCCCTTTGTCGATTTCATGACAAAAACCATTATAAGAGAAACACAACAAAAACAACCCTTCCCCATTACAGCATAATTTCTCTTACAATGAACTCAAATCAAAAAAAAAAAGACAAAGACTCCACCATAATATGACATCTAAACTCTAGGAGTAGTCTTTTAAGAGTTTCCTGCAAAAAATTCAAACTCACACCAAAACAAGGTAATAATTAAATGCATTATAACAATACCCTGTAATGAAAAAATAGGGAAATTCAACCACTCCCCCTATGTGTATGAATTATCTCCCCCATACTCATACATTCTCCCTGTATTTAATCATTCAGAACTATAATCACTTCTCCCCCTTTTTGTCAGAAATAGACAAAGGTAGGAAAACAAATCCCTGCAAGAAGATACATTGAGGCACATATATGGAGAAAGGAAACAAACTATACATTTACTAAATAAAACTTAATCATATATCATTTGTTCAAAGTTTTAAAACCAGATAATAAAGTTTTAGAAAGTAAAAGATGAAGCCGCAAATGAGAAAATAAAAGATTAAGTATCATTCACAACTTAGATAAGAAAGAGAAGAGAGAAAGAGAGACTGAGAGAAGCTAGTTGTCATTATCTTCATCATCCAAAGGTATGGTGTTACCACTCTGTGTAGGTTCTTGAACAGCAGCTGGATCCTCCGTACGTTGAGGTGTACTATCATCTCCATCATCACTGAAGGACTCATCAGATGATTCCTCATCCTCCGCTTCATCTTCTGGTTCTACTAGGCGATCATAACTAGTCTTGGATCTCCCCTCTTCAGGTACTGCAGGTACACCCTCAACACCTACTTTGGCTGCAATGGCATTTACAACTGGGACTAACATCTTCATGTATTCAAGGATGGTATTGGTGGCCTGAGCTTGTGCTACACATGCTTGCCTTCTGAGTTCCCTCCTAGTGATGAAATTTTTTGTTGGAATTAAGGTATGTCCAAGATATGTGACCTGTTACACAAGGCTATAAAGAATATAATGCAATTAACACTGGATTTTTGCAAGTATGGATTTGCTAAACCTTATTCGAATAAAACCTTGTTGATTCTCAAAATAAGTAATACCATAATATTCTTATAGATGATCAATGAATGTGTGTGTGTTGAGAGAATAATATCATTATGTGAGATCATCCTAAAAGAAGATGAGATAAGGATGTTCATATTACTGATTTCTTCAAATCTGAACCTTATCTAGCATGAAAGAACCATCTCACTTTGCACCCTATAAAGTGACCTTCATGTTTGAGCATAAGATAGAACTTTTGAGGTACTCAAGAATATGAGACATGGATTATCAACAAGACACCAGTATTTTCCTTGAACTTGTAAGCGACTCTTATCCGAGGAGATGCTTCCAAGAAAAAATCCGTATTAGAATCAAGTGAATTACAATGAGGTCAAGATGAAGAAAAGAACAGCGAGTTGCCAATCTTTTTGTGGGATCTTACTCTTTTTGATGGTCAAACACCGAATTCAACATTTTTTTGAGAACTCACTCTTTTGGTGTTTCACCAAGATCACGTTATTTTTACAAGAGCTTACTATTTTGGTGATAAAACAAAATTCAGCACTTCATTAGAACATCAAATCCTAGAGAGATAGTCCAACTAGCTGGTTCAGCCCATCAATGAATCATGAGCTTTATTTTCAACCCATCCAATAATCCAACTAGGATAAAAAAAACTTACTCAAGAGACTCCTTATGTGTACAAGAACCAATAGATCAATCAATAGAGTATGTGGATTTAATGTAGAGATTCACAGGCTATATCAAAATAAGGTAAATCAAATCAAATCTTTGAAATCTCTTATATGTTCAAGCATTCTACAAAAGATAGCCGTTTGAAATAGGAAAAACACTTCAAAACTCTCCTATTAGAATGCAGAGTTTTGAAAGCACACTATAAACACAACTCATTCTTCAACCCAAAAAGATATGCAATGCAAAAATTGAGAAGGAGTGAGAAGAAAATAATTAGTTACTAATAACTACACCAATAGATCTTCTAAGGAGTTCAAACCTAAGAATATCTAGAGGCTTTGTAAGTAAATCAGCCAATTATTTTTTGGTAGGAACAAACTCAAGACAAATCACCTTGTTTTCAACTAAATCACGAATAAAGTGATATCTTATGTCTATATGTTTAGTTCTAGAATGTTGTACTGGATTCCTAGCAATATCAATGGCACTGGTATTATCATAAGGCACAGTTATAGTATCATGTTCAATGCCGTAGTCAGATAATATTTGTTTCATCCAAAGCAATTGAGTACAACTGATCCTGCAACAATGTATTCTGCTTCAGCAGTTGACAAGGATTGAGAATTTTGTTTCTTACTTTGCCATGCTACCAAGTTGTGTCCAACAAAGTAGCAGCCTCCTGAAGTACTTTTCCTGTCATCAACATTACCTGCCCAATTTGTATCAGAATAGCCCACTATTTTAGAATTTGTGTCATTAGTGTACCACAAGCCAAATTCAAGAGTTCCGTTAACATAACGAATGATTCGTTTGACTGTAGTTAAGTGTGTCTCTTTAGGTTTTGCTTGATAGCGAGCACAAGCACCTATACTAAAAGAAATATCAGGACAACTAGCTGTAAGATAAAGAAGACTCCCTATCATGCTTCCATATTGTTTTTGGTCTACTTCCTATCCAGCTAAGTCCTTTGTTAACTTTGTAGTTGTTCCTATCGGTGTGCGAGCATCTTTTACAAATTCCATGCCAAACTTCTTTACGAGATCCTTGGCATATTTTGATTGAGATATAAATATCCCATCTTTTCGTTGCTTAACCTGCAATCCAATAAAGAAGGTTCGTTCTCCAACCATACTCATTTCAAATTCTTTACTCATTAGATTTGAGAAGGACTCAGTTTGTTTGGTTGAGGTAGAACCAAACACTATGTCATCTACATAGATTTGAGCAACAAGAACATCATTTTCAGCCCATTTGATAAATATGGTTTTATCAGCCCCCTCTTGAGAATTCTTTTCTAAGAAGAAAATTAGTCAATCTATCATACCATGCTCTTAGAGCTTGTTTCAAACCATAAAGGGCTCTCTTCAATCTGTAGACATGATTAGGATTGATGGGATCTTCAAATCCTTTAAGTTGTTCAACAAACACTTCTTCTTGTAGGGTGCCATTTAGAAAGGCTGTTTTGACATCCATTTGAAAATGTTTAAATTTTAAATGACAAGCAATCGCCAAAAGCAACCTTATGGACTCTAGTCTTGCGACCGGAGCAAAGGTTTCATCAAAGTTTACACCTTCAATTTGAGAATGCCCTTGTGCAACAAGTCTGGCCTTGTTCCTCACAATAGTTCCAAATTCATCAGATTTTTTTCTTGAAGATCCATTTGGTACCAATGACATTGGTGTTCTTTGGACGAGGTACAAAACTCCACACTTTTTGTTTTGTGAATTGGTCAAGCTCATCTTGCATTGCTTGTATCTAATTTTCATCCTGCAAAGCATCAGCCACATTAGTAGGTTCATACATGGAAACATAACATATATGATTTACAATGTTTCGAAGTTGTCTTCGTGTTTGAACACCAGTTTCAATCCCTCCAATAATTTCATTGGGAATGTGTAGTTGTTGAGTCCATGTAGTTGGATGGTCTTGAGGAGGATTTCTAGGTTCAATAACTTGATTATTTGTAGTTAGGTCATGTGAAGTATCCTATTTTTCATCCGACTCTTGGGAGGTAGATGCATCATCATCGTTATCTGAATCAAGCTCAGTTTTCACAGTTTTACCTTCAACAAGATTGTCTTCTTTAGCTACATCTGAAGAGGAAGAGATGTTAGAATCATCAATAACAACATTAATGGATTCCATGATAGTTTCAGTCCTTTTATTGTAGACACAAAAATCTCGATTATCCAAAGCATACCCATTGAAGATTCCTTCATCACTTTTGGGGTCAAATTTTCCAGCATTTTCTCTATCCCTAAGGATGTAACATTGACTCCCAAAAACACGAAGGTAACTTAAATTTGGTTTCTTACCAAACCAAAGTTCATATAGGGTATTGAGAGTTTTGGGTCTTAGATAGACTCTGTTAACTAAGTACTATGCAGTAAAAATAGCTTCACTCCAAAACCTTTGTGCTAGATTTTTGCTATGCAGAAGCACTTTAGCCATTTCTTGAATCACACGATTCTTTCTTTCAGCAACCCCATTTTGTTGAGGAGTTATTGGTGCTGAAAACTCATGCTTTATGCCACTTTTGTCAAAAAAATCTTCAACTTTTGAGTCCTTGAATTCTGCACCATGGTCACTTCTTATCCGTTTGATCTTGAAATCTTAGTCATTTTGAATTGGCTGGCATATAATAAAAAATTCATCGTAAGTATCAGATTTTTTCCTAAGAAAAGCAATCCAAGTATATCAAAAAAATCATCAACCATGACTAAGATGTATCGCTTTCCACCAATACTCTCGGTTCTCATAGGACTATAAGATCCATAAGAATTAATTATAATGGTTTGGTGGTGGCAACATCTTGTGATGATTTATGTAGACTTCTAGTTTGTTTACCTTTTTGGCATGGTCCACATACTACAACATTTTTACTTACCTTGGGCAGCCCACGTACTAACCCTTTGTTAGCAATCTTTGCTAGGTCTTTGAAGTTGATATGACCTAGTCTTTGGTGCCAAAGGTGAGTAGCATCAAGTTTAGACAAATTGCATGTAAGGTTAGGAGATGCATCAATCGTGGAGCAATTACTACTAGATCTCCTACCAATCATAACATATTTACCATCACCATTCATAATTCCACAACCATTGGAGGTAAAATTCACGGAATGGTTAGTGTCACAAATTTCGCTAATGCATAGAAGATTAGCTTTCATACCTTCAACATAGAGTACATCCTTGATTTCTGGTATACCGGGTAACTTAATTGTACATTTACCTTTGACATAGGCGGAGCTACCATCACCAAATGTTACAACTCCTCCATCTTGTCTTTTGAAGTTACTAAAGCATGATTTGTCACTAGTTATGTGCGTACTACAACCACTATAAAAAAACCAATCAAGTGAGTTACATGCTTTATAGGCAATTAAAGAAACATTAGCCTTCAACTCACCCTTCTTAACCCGCACATATTTTTCTTTTGTATTGTCTTGGGTGGGTTTAGTGGTCTTAAGAACAACTACTTTGGATTTAGTTGGTTCTTTCTTTGGTTTGTAAGGAGTTTTACCTTTGGGTACATTACCTTGTGTACTCTTTGTGAGTTTTGAGATCTCACTGGAAAGGTTCCTTGCTTTTGCTTGCAATTCATTATATTGATAAAGAAGATTTGCTTTTCTTTGTTCTTTGAAAGCATCTTCTATATAAAATTTGCAAGTATTTTGCAAGTGACCTGAAATACCACAATATGAACATATTTCAGCAAAATAAGTACCTTTTGCCTTACCTAGATTTTTGGTTGCTTGGGTAGATGTGCTCTTAGGAGGGATCTTTTGAACATGTTGCTCTTTGGCTTTCACGAACTTTGTTCCTTGTGGTGAGTTGGAACTCATTGTAGCATCATAACCTAATCCCTTCTTATCATTCGCAGTTTTGGATGCATTCAACAAGTTAGATATAAAATTAGAACCATGATTAAATTTATCCAACAAGTCATTTGATAAGACCAAGTCTCTCTTGGTTATAGCAAGAGTGGAATTAGGAGACTTGATTTCATCTAAGGCTTTTTCATAATCTAACTCAAGAGAATTAATCTTGATAAGTAGCCTTGAAATCTCCTCTTCAAGTTGCTTTGTTTTGTTAGAACTTTCTTGCAACTTGATCATGGCTTCATCCCGTTCAGTTTGCATGAATGTCAACTTCTCATTCAACACTTTGTTCTCCTTGGATAAGCCTGTGCTCTTTTGGAGGAGATTGGCACACAATTCCTCCAGGTCTATTTCTTCATCACTCTTCTTATGTTCACTATAAGTGTTAACATTTCTGAATATTTGAGAGAAAGTAGCAGTCATAGCCTTTATTTCCTCCTTTTCTTCATCACTAGACTCACTAGTATTGGAGGATGAGTCGAAGTCGTCAAGTGTGACCTTTATTGCTTTGTTAACTTTGGTCGGAGCTTTGTTTTGATATTCATTAACCATGTGTTCAAAACTATGACATTTAAAGCATTGAACTTCCATGGAGTTCTTTTTCTCAAACTTTTTATCAAAATTCTTGACTTTGTCATGTGGCCTTATTTTGGAAGAAGAACCAAATCTTGGTTTTTGAAACCTCTCCTTTTTGTTTTCAAGAAACTCTTGAATTATCTTGTGAGAAGAGCCATTTTTTCATCACTTGAGAAGTCTTTTTCTTCCTTGGAACTTCTTGAGGCTGTAAAAGCAATGTTCTTTGATTTCCTTGAAGATTTGAAACCAACCTCAAATGTCCTTAAATTTCCTTCAAGTTCTTCAAGAAGAATAGCATCAATATCTTTACTCTTCTCAATAACCATAACTTTGGCTTGAAATCTCTCGGGAAGAGATCTCAAAACCTTACGAACTATTTTAGAGTTAGAAATAACTTCACCCAAAGAAAAAGAGTTGTTGACAATGTCATTTAACTTGGCATAAAATTCATCAAAGGTTTCATTGTCATCCATTCTAATGGTTTCAAATTGGGTAGTTAACATTTGAAGCTTTGTTATTCTAATAGTCCTAGTACCTTCATGGGTTACCATTAAAATATCCCATGCCTCCTTTACTACTTCATAATTAGATATGCGACGAAATTCGTCAGCCGTTATAGCAGCATAGATGGCATTGAGAGCTTTGCTATTTCTAGTAGCAGCATCAGTTTCATCGGTGGTCCATTGGTCTTCCGGTTTAGGAACTTCTCTAGAATTGTCTCTGGTACCAGTCATCATTGTAGGAGGAGACCAAGCCACTTCTACAGTTCTCCAAACTCTTTAGTCTATGGACTTTCCAATAAGGATAGTTGCTACCATTGAACAATGGTGGTTTGTTTACAGCACTACCCTCTCTTTGTGAATCCATTTAGTCACAATAGGGATCACACTTAGGTTGGTAAACCCAACAAGTGAACCTGTTCTGATACCAATTGAAAGTCTAAATATCTTACGATTTTTAGTTGGATTAACCGTATTTCAATATGACTAGGGTTAAGGATCACACAATCACCTAATAAAAATTATAAAGGTGATAAAAAACAAAACAATAATCTCCAACAAGAGTATTGACTTATTCGATTCTTAATATGCGGAATTAAGAGCAAGAATCGAATATTACAATCTCATAAAATATGCACCTTGAACCAATACTCGACTCCTCGAGTATATCACCACGAGCTTCACACTCTAAGCTCAACCACCGAAAATCTACCGGTACACAAACATAGAGTTTTTGGTTTGAAATGGAAAGGATTTGAATCTGGGCAATCGTTTCGAAACCAACAAGTGGTTTCGAAAGCAATGCCTTTGGTTTCGAAACCAAAAGGTAATTGATGGTTTTTTGATCTTTTAGTTTCGAAACCAACAATTTTTGTTTCGAAACCAAACTTCATCTGACAACAGTTAAAGTTTGGTTTTGAAATCAAACTGTCCAGTTTCGAAACCAAACTTCATCTGTTATCAGATGAGATTTGGTTTCGAAACCAACAAGTTTGGTTTCGAAATCAACATCCCTTGTTCCCTGTTTTAAAATACCCATTAGTTTTACTTTAGTTTCGAAACTAAATCTTTTTGTTTCAAAACCAAACACCCCAAATTCAATTTTTTCTTTAAAACCCATTTGTTAAGGCAATTTAAAAGTGTGGGAAACACTCTAATGATCTAACCACCTATGGTACTTAGTGTTCTAAGTCACTTACCATCCTAGGATGTCTTCCGGTGGTGAGTTGAGTTCTTCGGAGCCTTTGTAGATTTCTTCTCTTTCAACCGAAGTGACCCGAGACTCACTAGACTGTAACTCAAGTTACAAATACATTCTTGAGTTTACTTTTGACACGAAAATCGACAAACAAAAACACATGAGAAAACTCATGGACCTTACAATATGAACCCTTGGATGGTGATTAAGTGATCACCACCATTCAATTCTAGGAAACTCTAACCGTGTAGCCCATTTAGGAAGAGGTCCTTTTTGTAAAAATTGCTAAAATCTCTATCTTGGTTTAAACAAAATATTTAGAAAGGAAAAAATTTTGGGTTAGAGGAAATCTAGGGAGAGAAGGAGAGATCGACTATAGCAATAGCCGATCCCTCCAAGTCTCTCCACTTTTGGAGAGTTGAACAAAAAAAAAAGAGGGAAAAAACAGCAGCAGCCCTAGGGCCTGGTTTGGTGTGTTTTTCTTCTTCAAAAACTTAGAGAAACTTCAAGGATCTAAAGCCTAGAGAAAGGAGAAGAAGCTAGAGAATCAACCGGCACCGAATCGCGCGGTAAAGGTAGGGGAAAATATGGGTAGCTGTGAGTATGTACGTACTTGTTTCCTCTTTGATTTGTAGTTGATTATATGTTCATAAAGGGTTGTTTTCCATGAACTAATAAATATATATATACATATATATCACATATGTTAAATATATACTTTATGATGTTTAAATCCCATGAAACATAATGAAGAAAACATTCAGTTGAAAATCTAATAAGAGATTTTGAGAAGTGATGCATAGATTGATGGGTTATTCGAATCCATGTCCTCCAAGGTGAGGGATTTCTGCAGAAGATCATACGATGTACGATGGAAAGAGAAACCTAATGATTTAAACAAGAAAGTGAACCAATCGTTCTGTCTGAAACCTTCGGTAATGTAGAAGATTTTTATTTTGATTGTTGCTGTTCAGTGTATGAATTTTACATATTTGATAAGATGTTGTACTATGTTAGATGATTTATGAATCCCTACTGAGCATAGGCTCACCCTGTTCGTTCATCTTTCACAGATCAGTGAAAGAAATACATCAGAATGTGAGTTGCAGCGTGTTTGAAGAGGAAGAAGACTAGATAAGTCTTCTATGATACATTACTTTTGTTTATTTGGCTTGGATAAGGTTAAGGAAGTTACTTGACAAGATGAGAAGTTTTAGGGTTCTTTTTAGTTTAATCTCATTATTTTTGACAGTATGCTGGGTTTACTGACCAATAGTTAGATTTTGAACCATATCTGACATTTTATGTGATGGATTAAAATTTCGTTTATATTTCTGGAATCTTGAGATCTAGGGAGGCTTCATATAAGTTTCATAATTTTTTGATGTGTTCAATTCATGTTTTCCTATTTTAAAATTCAAACTATACGTACATAAATCTATCACAGTGTGCACATATGTCAGATTGAGCTTGATTTCTGGGTGAATCCTTAGGGAATCGGACATAGGCCAAAACACAAAAGACGTTTACTCTGAGTCTAGTTTCACAAGGAATTGACAGAACGTGATTCCGATACACAGAGCATAAACCATAAATTTTTAACTGGAAGTTATGCAGAACCTATCAGTTGAACGGGATTTAATAAACGTGCTATTTTATGTACGTTTTTCTGGTATAAAAATATTTCAAAAATAACATAAGTATATAGACATTTTTTGGAGCAAAGCCACAGAAGGTGCTACTGTTTTGAACTTATTACATAGTGTCGTATCCAGCAATTTTATAAACTCACTGCTGGCATGTTTTAAGAAATAAAGAAGCATAAAGTATGTGGACCTTAGAACCCTAGTTAGGCCCAATGACTTGTGTGGGCCTATAGACGGGCCTAACCATATTAAGTTCTTATTTGAAAACACTGATTTAGACGTGGGCCCTATTTGACCTAATTAACTAAGACCCAAACCCAGTTTTGTTGGGCCTAAATCGACCAAGCCCAAGAGAGATGGATCAAAACGCGTTTCAACACCTGCTTAATTAATGTTTCGGGCTTTGGATATTTACACCCAAGTATGGTGTAAGTACACCCAAGGTGCGGAATGTTACAGTAGATGTAGCCTCATACACGTTGGCAATGTTAAGTTATGAAGGTCCACGTGCCATTCCTAGTCGAAAAATATTTCTATTAGTTATCAGGTCGAACTACATCGACACTCACATACTACTTGGTTAAGGTTATAAAACCTTATACCAATCACTTGAATAAGGCATGCTACTTAGACTGAAAAGTCTTTTTGTTTCTTCCTTGTAAAACATAAGTTTTCAACAAACATAACGTCAAAGCCAAATATGCATATACATATAAAATGTTTTTTTTTTGAATAAAGCATTTAACTAAAAGAAATCCAACAAGTCGTTGTAAGCCATCCTCGATAAAAGTAAATATTTTTTTTTAAAAAAATACTTCTCACAAACAATTAAATCGACTCCACAAGTTCCAAAAAGATCTAGAACCTGGCTCTGATACCAACTGTAACATATCGTACCTTTGGGTGTATTTATGCCCCACTTGGGGGTAAATAACTAAAGCCCAGAACATTATTTGGGTGGGTTTGAAAAACATTTCGGTCCAAAATACATGGGATCGTCTATTTGCGCCTAACGGATCTGGATTTAGGCTCTTGGTCAAGTGGTTTAATTAGGGCCCACTTCTAGGACAACATTGCTCACGTGTTAGTCTCGTCACTAGGTCACTGTGAGTCACGTGGTTAGGCTAGGGGTCCTAGGGTCCATGAACCCCAAGTGTCCACAAGGTTACTGATCATGCCTGCTGGAGTCTCTAGATTTCGTAGGTCGCCTCGTTACCCATTACACATCCAAATTAGATGCACCATATGTGGATATGTTCGTAATTATGTATACAATTGTGTATTATTTTTTAATATTTTTAGGGTAAACAAACTTACATGAAATAACGAGATTATTAAGACACATGCCAATTGACTATTCCTATATATTGTTCATTCAAAAATATGTAGTTTATTCTCTGATTATCAGAAAAATGTTCTGTCAAATCCCTATGAATCTAACCTCAGATTCGTGCATCTTTTGAGTTTTGGCCAGAGTTGACGCAATCTAACCTATGTGTCAACAGTTAGTAAATATCAGCACACGACTTGATGTTTGTAAAATATTGAAACCAGAATGAAACACCTCCAAAAATCAGGAAAATTTAACAAAAAATTCCCTAGATGTTACAAATCCGGAGGTATAAATAGTGATTTAATCTGATCTATAAAACCTCATTAACCGATTTAAAAACCAAGCACTGGTCAACATCTCCAGCATACTATCTAACTCCAAATTTTAACAAAAATAAAACATATAGTTTTTCCGGCATGTCCAAGTAGCAACCATACCCTTATTCAAGCAAATGAAACTAAAAGAAAATATCTTGGAAGACCTATTTAGTCTTCTTCTCCTCTAGCATGCCGCAACTCTCGTTCAAATGTATCCCTTTTACTGATCTGCAAAAGATATAACGATTGGGGTAAGCTTATGCTCAGTAGGGAATCATTTATCAACTTTCACAATAAAAAATAATATATATACAATCAATCTAAAAAAAAACAACACGATACATTACCGATATTTCTATGGTGAACTTATGATTTTTAATCCTTAGATTTAATATCCATCGTACATCGTACGATCTTCTGTAGGAATCCCACACTTTGGTGGATGTGGCTTGGGATTACCCATCAAACAACGATGCTGCAAAGTAGCCACCTCATATTTTCTTATTAGATCATCAATCAAATATTTAATTTATTCCCATAAATTTTCATAGAATTAAAACTTCACGAAAAATAACTACAATATGCAAATATATGCATTTTAGTTCATAGAAAATAAATCCTTCATGAACATATCAAAATAAGATTTAAAACGTATAAGGTATTACTTACAATCCCCCATTTTCCCCCTACCTTTTAACCGTAACACTTGTCGGATCAAGCTTTGATGATGAAGATCAACCTATGCTCACAAGCCTTTTCCCTTTGAGTTCTATTTTAGTTTTGTTGAAGAAGAAAGTAGCACCAATGGGGCACCTAGGGCTGGTCGATCCCCTCTCTCTCTCTCTTTTTCCTTTTCTTTTTCTTTTTCTTTTTCTTTTACTTTTTCATTCTCTTTTCCTTTTTCTTTTTCTTTTTTTGAAACAACTCTCTAAAAGTGGAGAGAATGGAGGGATCGGCTATTGCTATAGTCGATCCTCTGCTTCTCTCTGTCTCCTAGATATTTCTATTTTGGAAATTTCTAAAAGTCTAACCTCTCCCAATTTTGTTAGACATTATACTAACTAAAATAGTAGGAGTTTTAGTAATTTTGGCAAGGATGCCTTATGGGTAAGTCGACTAGGGTTTGGTGTAATTGGATGGTGATGATTAGTTGGTTCTCATCCAATGGTCTACATAATTTCTAACACATGGAAAACTTCCATTTTCTAAAACTACTAACTTCAGAATATTTTGCTAACCAAATAAACAAAATAAAGAGATTGATGTTGTGTTCACATGGGGAGGTCGACACCTACACATTGGTGTTGGCCAATCCATATCAAAGGGGTGTTATTATATGTATTTTAACCTACCAAAAATATGTGGAGAGTTATTAGTATGCTAGCATATGTCCTCACTAGTAAATCCTACGGTTAATATCTCCCCATAATTTTACTAAATTGTTAAAAATAAGTCTCCTTCTAAAATTGGCAAGATCTCCTATATTTTATGGAGAGAGAGATTTTATAGGATTTGGGCTTGTAGGGATCGATTCTCCCTTATGGGGAGATCAACCAAGTCAACACTACCTCACCACTTCCTATATCTAAAGATTGCATCCAGCTGATTAGATCGTGGAGTTCGAGTCTTGAGTCAATGGGCAACGGTTTGTAAGATTTCGTTTACTTAGTAGATTGTTTCGACTGGACTAGGTCCCGGTGTTTTTCCAAGTTTAGGTTTTTCTCGTTGACAAAAATCTCTGTGTTCAGATTTCTTATTTCATAGAGATTGAAATATTTAGTTCTTAATCTTAATTCTGCATGTTAAGAATCAAATAAGTCAATACTCTGTATTGAGATTTTTGTTATTAGACTTAGATTCTAGCAAACAATTTTTAATTATTATTATAAGTTTTATCCCTCTCCTTAATTACACACTTTCTGTTGGATCTGACAATCGTAGTGACATTGAATTCTCTTTCACTTTGTCTGAACTTCTCATAAAGTAGAAAGACCATTCTCACATAACTAATTTAATCCTAATTTGACCATCATGTATAAGTACATAATATTGTATCTTGAAGTACACAGAGCATGTAACATAGATCACCATACGCTTCTAATATTTTCCTTTAGGTTTGCATAAACTCTTAATTAAAGAGTAATATACAAGCAACTACCCGTATTGAAAAACGTAATGGGTCATTATGAGGTCAAGATGAAGATAGAACATAGAGTTCCCAATCTTTTTGAGAAATCTCACTTTTTTTTATGTTCTTGCACCGAGTTCCCAATCTTCATATGGGATCGCACTCTTTTGGTGCAAAAGAATCTTTATATATATTAAACATTGTGAAATATTCTTCATCATATCTATCATACTAAAGTGAGATAGTCAATCCAAACCAGATTAGTTCACAGAAGATTACATATTTGGTCTTCAATCCATTCAAAACTTATTCTTTCAGAATTTTATCACATACTCTTTAGTGATTCCTAAGTGCATAAAATGTATCAAAATCAAATAAGAAGTAAGTGAGTTATAAATAGATATTCACTGGCTATAAGAGAATGAAAATTTTAATTTTCTTTTCAATGATCTCTTTCACATTTAGTATTCAAGTATTGACGAATCTATGTCCTTAAGACAATTAACGCCCCACACTGAAGCTGGAAGGATTAACAGCGTTTGTCTCTCAAGACTTCAATGATCTTACCTTCTTGTAATTACAGCACTTCAATATTACAGGAAGCAATGAACCAAAATATACAGAGTTTCTCTCTCTCTCAAAACCTTTGACTAACACTAAATACTTAGTGCAAATTGAATGAATAAAATACAGATACTGGATTATAGATGCCATGGTGATGGTTTAAAGTAGGTAGATGGTTGTTTAGATGAACCCATTCACCCTGAACCACAACACTGGTTCGTTTGAAATTGGTTACATGAATTTAAATGAACAGACACAAAAAATAAATATCCTTTAAACAACTGTTGCAAAATAAAGCCCGAAGCAAAAAATAAATTAAGGCTGTGAAACCCACGCCCAAGCCCACCATGAGAAAGATAAGTCTGACCCAACCCAATCCAACCCAGCCCAGCCCGGTCCTGTCGGTCAGACGGGCCGCGCGCGTATGTGTGGTCTTAGCTTGGGTCTTCCCCCTTTCACAAAAATGGGTACCCCTTGGGGCCCATACCAAAAAGCTAACCAAAGCTTATAAGAAGCTCTTGAGCTTCTCACAACTTTCCAAAGTGGGACTATTCTTTTTGTACACGATTTATCCCATTTCTAACTAGTTTGTACAAGATCAAATTTCTCATTCACCCAAAATCGATTTTGAGTAAATAAATACTCTACGAGTAACTCCTCGACGAGAGGATCGCATTTCAATAATTTATTTTTATAAATTAGATGTGGGTCCCGCTTAATGTTTGGAGGAAACATGGCTGGATAAATTGATTTTTCTAACAATCCCTTAACATGAATGAAAATTAGCTAAAACAAATGCAATATGACAATGCAGATACTAGAGAGATTAAAATATGAAAGTTACAACATTAGGAGAGATAGCTTGTGGCTTTGAATCTTCCCTAGTAAATTACTATCGAATTTACTAGCTAACTAGTGAGCATGAAGTCTTGAACTGTTTAGTTTTATTATGTAAACTAAGACAATAGAATTCGCACTGTTCCTTTCAAAATATTTGGTTCTTATGGTTGTGTTCATTTTGACCCTGAACAACTCCTGGTATTCACGAGTTCTTTTAGAGAATATAGCATTTATAATTCTCATAGAAGCGGCGCCCTTTCTCACTCATATAGATGATCTCCTATTAAGAGTAACCTGTCTTACTCCACTTAGTATTCTAAGATATAAGAATCATTAAAAGTGTAGCTTATCCTAACACACAATACAGGCAACACTGTTTCATAATTTTCATCGTAGGAATAAGTTAGAAGTGTTAAACTCAATAGTGTTACGCTTTGAATTTCACATAATTTAAGTTCTCCCTTTGAACCTAGATCTTGGGATCTCTAGTCAGCTAGGTTGGATTTTCATTATGAAAATTCTTAGACTATAGGCTCTAAACCTATTCCCCTTGATGATTTATCTACTTGCTCTTTTGGTGAACCTTTAGTAAATAGATCTGCAAGGTTATCTTTAGATTTTATGTAATCTATTGTAATAATCCCATTAGAGAGCAACTGCTTAACGATATTATGTCTTCGATGTATATGTCGAGACTTACAATTATATATATTACTCTATGCCCTCACAATTGTAGATTGGCTGTCACAATGTATACTTGTTGCAGGCACATGTTTTGGCCAAATTGGAATATCCTCTAAAAAATTTTGAAGCCATTTTGCTTCCTCTCCAACTTTATCTAAAGCTATAAATTCAGATTCTATGTGGAACTGGCTATACATGTTTGTTTTGAGGATTTCCATAACACGGTTGCACCACCAATTATAAAAACATATCCACTAGTGGATTTTGAGTCTTTTGTATCTGAAATCTAATTAGCATCACTGTATCCCTCTAAGACTGCAGGATATCTAGTAAAGTGTAATCCATAGTTCTTAGTGTATCTTCAATACCTTAGAACTCTGACTATTGCTTTCCAATAGTCTCTTCCTGGATTATTTGTATATCTATTCAATTTACTGCCTGAGTATGCTATATCAGGTCGTGTACGATTCATAACATACATTAAATTATTCGAGCATATTCTATCTGTGTTACGCCTTGGCCAACATTTTTTCCTAAATGTAAATTTGTATCTGCAGGAGTTTTTGCAATGACATTGTCATTCTTGTTAAACTTTTCAAGAATTTATCAATATAATGTGATTGGGATCAAACCAATCCATCTAATGTTCTAGTAATTTTTACCTAATATGTCGCCCGCAGTCCCTAAATCTTTTATATCTAAATTACTAGACAATATTTTCCTTGTAGCCTTAATGATAATTATATTACTACTTATTATCAGCATGTCATCTACATATAGACATACAATGACATATCCATGTTCTGTGATTTTTGCATAAACACACTTATCACATTCATTAATTTTGTAACGACCCAAAATAATTAAGTCTAGCATTTAATAATGAGTTTTTATTCGGAGCATAATTTGAAGAATCGAACTGTACAATTGGGTAGATCTCGAAAAGTTATTCAATTTGGACTATTCATGTGCGAAAATCGGACACTAATTGATCCCAAATCAAGGCCCCGAACACGATGTGGATTGGTACCGAAGGTACCCGCGATTTTGACTTTGATTTCGACCATTAAAACTTTATTTAATTGTGTATATATAGTATATATATGTATTGGTATGTATTGGGTGATGTATTATAGAGTAATTTTATAAATCTTCCTATTATACACGCATAATTCGGTGTATGCACTTACACCTTAGTATAACCTATATATATATATATATATATATATATTTAATTAAGTTTAAAGTTTTTTTTATATATA
>MVGT01000169.1:103371-127024 GCA_002174775.1 Macleaya cordata
AGGCGTTAGGAAACCTTCACGACATTAGAATAATAGAATATATCAAACCAAGAAGATGGTTACTTTCATTGCATCGGACGGACAAAAGATATCTATCTAGGGAGATAGGGAGAAGATCTTTGATCCAACATTACCACGCATAAGAAGACGCAGAGAAACTGAAAAACAAAGAGCACTACTCGCCTATTTGGCTGACGGAGAAAACACGATGGTAGCTGATGAACACACACCTATTATACGTGAATATATAGACATGTTTCCTGATGAATTACTTGGGATACCCCCACCAAGAGAGATCGAGTTCGTGATCAACGTTCAATCGGGAACAAAAGAAATTTCGATACCAACATATAGAATGGCGTCGTTGGAGTTGAAAGAACTAGAGAAGCAATTGGAAGAGCTACAACAATTAGGATTCATTCGTCTTAGTGCATCGCCATGGGGAACACCAGTCTTATTCATAAGAAAAAAGGATGGATCAATGAGGTTATGCATTGACTATCGATAGCTAAACAAAGTGACAATCAAGAACAAGTATCCACTTCCGAGGATCGACAACCTATTTGATCAACTAAAGGGAGCTAAGTACTTTTCGAAGATTGATATGCGATCAAGCTATCATCAACTACGAATCAGAGAGGAGGATAAAAAAAAGACGGCATTTCGAACGAGATTCGACCACTTTAAGTTTCTAATGATGCCATTCGGATTAACAAATGCACCTGCAGCTTTCATAGATTTGATGAATAGAGTATTCCGACCATACCTAGATCGTTTTATCGTAGTTTTCGTGGACGATATTCTCATATATTCTAAAACGATGGAAAAACACTAAGAACATCTAAGAATTGCCTTGCAAACACTTACGGAACATCAATTGTACGCCAAGAAGAGTAAGTGTGAATTTTGAAAGAGAGAGGTATTGTTTCTTGGGCATGTTATCTCAGAACATGGGATTGCAGTAGATCCAACTAAGATTTCAGCAGTCCTACGTTGGGAGCAATCTAAGAATGTATTTGAAATCCGAAGCTTTCTGGGTTTAGCAGGCTATTATCGACGTTTCATCGAGAATTTCTCTAGACTAGCAACACCACTCACACACCTAACTAAGAAATGAGATAAGTTTGAATGGAGCCTTGAATGCAAAGAATCTTTCAGAGAGCTGAAACAAAGACTCACTTCAGCACCAGTCTTAAGCTCACCAAAGTAGAGAATTTGATACGTAATCTATTATGATGCTTCACACAATGGACTTTGTGGAGTACTTATGCAGAGTGAAAAGGTCGTAGCGTACGCTTCAAGATAACTAATCATGAGAAGAATTATGCGACGCATGATTTGAGATTAGCAGCTGTAGTTTTCGTACTGAAGTTGTAGAGACACTACCTTTATGGCGAGAGATTTGAAATTTTCTCAGATCACAAAAGTTTGAAGTATATCTTTACCCAGAAGGATTTGATTCCGAGACAAAGGAGATGGCTAGAGTTCTTCAAGGATTATGACTTTCGCTAAATTATCATCCTGAAAAAGTGAATGTGGTAGCAAATGCATTAAGAAGAAAGAATTATGGTACATTAACAACGATCTAGTTACTAGAGACCATAGCTGGTTATGATCTCTAAGAGGAAAGAGGAACCACAAATGCATATCGATCACACGTGGTGGTAGAACCTATAATAATTAAGTAAGTGGTGGAGACAGATGCAGAATGCTGAGCTTCAGGAGATTCGAGCAAAGATCGGAACACCAGACCCACTAGAGGGTTGGACTCAGAGAGCAAATGGTGGATTGCAATACAAAGGAAGATTGTACGTACCAGACAATGACAAGTTGAAGAAAGAGAGTCTGATGATGGGTAATGAATTGACATTTTCGATATACTCTGGTAGTACGAAGATGTACCTAGATCTAAAATGACAATTCTGGTGGAAAAAAAAATGAAGAAGGATGTGGCACTTTTTGTTTCAAAGTGTCTTATTCTATCAACAAGTTAAGATAGAACACAAAAGGCCAGCAAGACCGTTGAAATCACTAAAAATTGCAGAATGGAAGTAAGACTTCATTACCATAGATTTCGTTAGGGGACTACCAAAGACTAGACAGCGTCAAGACAATATTTTGGTGATAGTTGACAGACTTACTAAAGCTGCTTTCCTTTTGGCGATATAGGAAACAAACCCCATCACAATGCTGAGCGCATTATATGTCATAGAAATCATTAGGTTACATTGTGTACCAATGTCGATTGTTTCAAACATCAAAATTCTGGGAAAGTTTTCAAAATTCAATGGGAACCAAGTTCAATATGAACACTGCATACCATCCTCAAATAGACGGCCAGTCAGAGAGAGCCATATAAACCTTGAAAGACATGTTACGAGCTTGTGCTATTGACTTTCAAGAAAGTTGATGCGACCAATTACCATTTTTTGAGTTCTCATACGATAATAGCTATCATTTTAGTATTGCCATGCCGCCTTACGAAGCGTTGTATAAAAAGCCTTGCAGGACACCCTTGTGTTGGGCAGAAGTAAGTGAGAGGCGCGTTATGAGACCAGATGTTATCCAAGAAACAACAGAAAAGATAACAATCATTAAGGATTGTTTACGTGCAACACAAAGCCGTTAGAAGAGCTATGTCGACAATAGAATGAGACCACTTGATTTTCAGGTAGGTGACTATGTATTCTTAAAAGTTAGTCCAAGACTTGGGATTAAGAGATTTGGGAAGAAGGAAAAACTTACACAATGATATGTAGGACTATTCGAAATTCTAGATCGAATTGGTAAAGTTTCATATCGACTCGCTTTGCCACCACAGCTAGCCGAAATACACAATGTATTTTATGTTTCTATGTTGCGGAAATACCACGCAGATCCTTAACATGTCATCGACTGGCAAGAAGTGCAACTTAGTGAGAATGTTTCATATGAAGTGAAAACCTTGCGTATTCTGGACACCAAGGTCCAGGAACTCCGTAACAAGACTATCTAATATGTCAAAGTGCAATGGCAACATCATAGCCCAGAGGAAGCAACGTGGGAGCTAAAATCTGTGATTCAAGACAAATATCCAGAGTTATTCACAGGTAATTGATTAAAACCTNACTACTTTATGTATTATATCACAGGGATTATGGGATGCTTTAAGTTTTATTTTGGTTTGGAGAATGGTTTTTATGTTGGAAATGTAATTTTTCAAGTTTGATTTTGAACTCAAAATCTGATAGTACTATAATAATTGAATTGTTTTTCTTAATTCTGAGATCGGAATAATGTTCCGTCAGTTGGATTATTTTCATAATAAACTCTATTATTTTCTCCTAAAATTTCATAATTTTTGAATTACTTATGTTCTAGTTTTAATAGGGTAAAACATTATATCACGTTACTGAATTTCTGCTATCAGTGCAGATGGACCCTATTACGGTTGATTTTACAATATGTTATGATTTCCAAATTGAAAAACTTTCTACTGGGATATTTTAGATCTGTTTGTCTATTTTCGTTTAGTCTTGGAATGACTTAAAAATGATTTAAGATAAATTATTTATGTAGAAAATAACAGACCTGATGCAGATTCTAGACAGATTACTATACGTCTAAAACACTAATTAGTTTGCATAAACCATTTGATTTACTTTACTCAAACTTAATTAACCATGAACTAACTTTTAACTACTCTTTTGAGTTAATTTTGTTGACCTATTATGGTTAGATTTTATAGAATAGAGAAAAAGAATTACTAATTTTTGTTCTTACAATGCCTATAATTACGTATCCTTCTAATACTCTTCTTTTCAAGTTTAATAATCTGAGTTGGATTATAAGATTTGAAAAGTGGGGTGTTACAAACTAGGAGCTGAAACATCTAGTCGTAGCCTCTTCACTCTAAGATGATTACACTATGCAATATTATGATGTGAGATGTTGTTAGTTTATATTTACTTGTATAGGTAAGTGAATGGTTATCGGTTTATGTTGTAGAACAAGTACCAACTACTTTTACATTACTGTATTATGATTTCTTGATTTTCTTTAAAACCTGCATTGTCTTAAATTCATATTAGTGACTATTTGTTAGTATTATAAGTTTCTTACTGAGCTTTATGCTCAGATCCAGGAGATATTACTGCAGAGGGAAACGAGGATACAGGAGAGGATTGGTCGGACTATATCTATAACCTTTGAGGAGATTGATATAGGGAATACGACAACGATAGCTTTCTTACACTTGAGGTATTATATTTTGCCTTTTTGAGGTGCATGTTATCTTACTTGTTTTGTATATATTTTCTTAAAATATGTATATAAGACAAACACACTTATGTATATTATATCACTTAACTCAAGTTATTTATATATATTATTAAGTGAGGCATTATTTTAGAATTGTGATTTGAATCCAGCCTAATGGGATGACTAGGTATTATTATTTTGATGAAGTAAGGTAGATTGGTCCTGATGAGATGATATATCTATTGTGGATGATTGGAATGATTTAGAAATATTATTTGTGGATAAATCATCTCTTCTACAGGTTTTTGACAGGTTGCAAACCCTGAAATTACAGGGGAAACTCTGGCGAATTTTTCGTTCGCCCTAGTCATATTTTAAGGTGATGAAGTTTTCCCAAACTAGATTAGTTTAACTTTAATTTAGGTTCATAAACCTTGTTTAGGTTTGTTTAGTATTAATTAGTCACCTTGTATAGTTAACCTAATGCCTCGAGATGCGATTCAATCTCTTAGAGATTTTAGTTTCAAATTCGGGCGTTACAAAGTCGTTGTGCATTATCTTTACCCTACCTTCATTTTGGGTAGAATTATTTATTCAACATTCATTTACTACGTTTTTTCATCTATAAAATCTACCTGACAGCTGCTCTCCAAACTCAAAAAAGAGTATCAAGAGTTGGGAGTTATAGTGCACGTGACATAATTGGTTAGTAATACTGGCAATATTGTTTCCATCTTTGTAAATCTACTAGTAAGAATTAAGAACCATTGGATAGCAGAGGCCAGTGGAGTGCATGATGGAGTGCAGTCCAAAGGAGATGCACATATGCAGGTTCAGAAGAACCATATTGGATGATGTTCGCGGTGAAGGTGTAGATCGAGGTACTGGAACACATAGAGCTAAAGATTGAGATGAAGATTAAATTGACTAAGTGGTAGGTGGTAGTCGATCTACCCATAATGGGGAGACCGAACCTAAAACCACCATGTGCCAACATATATATATATATATATATGTGTGTGTGTGTGTGTGTGTGTGTGTGTGTGTGTATCTATATCATTCTGAAATTTCACCTACACCTAGGTGAATGTCTAAACCAATAAAACACTAATCTAAGTGTATATGGAAGGGGGATCAATATCTACCTATTTAAAATTTAATTCACAATGAATTCATAATAAGTAGAAATTGAAACAAGCAAGTATTGACTTATTTGATTCTCGAATGCGGAATTAAGAGAGAATCAAATATTTCAATCTTGCACAAAAATCATTCACACAAATTAGCATTCAACACAAATGATTTTTGTTGACGGGGAAAACCTAACGGAAAAAACCCCGGGACCTAGTCCAGAAATTATCACTAAGAGTTGTGAGAAATCTTACAACCGTTCACATCGACAACACGACTCCCTCATGCAAACTCGACCGGTCTTTCTCCACGACCCGAATCCACGAATCGCCTCTTCAATGATATGTGCGTCACCAACTCGGAATCCACCAAGCCTCGCACTTGTAGCTCGAATCCTCAAGCCTCTTGTACGCCTCCAACCCGGAATCCACCAAGCCTCGTACTTGTATGCTCGAATACACGAGCCTGCACCTCGCCGGAACTCCACCGACGAACTCACCGGAACTCCACCGGTGACTGTAATGGTGTTTGAAGATTTGGGTGTTTCTTCAACACTCTTTAGCTCTCATGCTAGAATGATATGCAATATCTAGCTAAAATGAAAAGCCCTATGAGAGTAGAACAAAATCAACTCTCAAGAAGAAGATAGCTCAATCTCTCTCAAGATCTTGAAGCCCTAGCTAGTTGGAGAAGATGACTACAATGGTTTCTCCCTTCTAAGCTCTAACTCTCTTCTTCTCTCTAGATGCATAACCTAAAATGGTTTGCCTCTCTTCTATATAAAGAGAAGGAACAAAACCTAAGGTCATTTGGGTCAAAAGACCAAAAGGGTATCAAACCCAAGGTCTAAAAATCGCGCAGAACACAAAACCCAGAAGGGTGTATCGATACACCTCCAGAGGGTATCGATACTGAGCTAACAGGAGAGCTCAGTATCGATACTCACTGAGGTCAGTATCGATACTGTCCTCACCTGTTGAACAGATGAGGTCAGTATCGATACTCCCTTTCAGGGGTATCGATACACACTGGGAATTTTGCGAACTGCCCTTAGTATCGATACTTCTAGAGATGGGTATCGATACGGGCAGCGAAGTATCGATGCGAGCCCCCAGAGTATCGATACTGACCTAGCCTGTAAGTCAGCTAGGTCAGTATCGATACTCCTCAGAGAGGAGTATCGATACCAGCCTAGCCTGACTTACAGGCTAGGTCAGTATCGATACCACCTTCAGAGGGTATCGATACCACCCTGCGCATAAGCTAGAAAAGCTTCTAAAAATAGTTCTACATTCATCCTAGCTTATGTGGCTAAGCCTTAATGCATTCTAACCACCTATTAATGATAAACATGGTAACTTACCAAAGTATGGTGAGTTCCGGTGGTGAGTTGAGTCCGTTGGCATGCTTTCTCTTTGATCTTCGATGGAGTGTGAGTTTGCACGAAGGATACAACCTAACTCTAACTCAAGCATGGACTTACAATTGAGTACATTGTCTCACCATGAACATTGACAAACACAAAGGGACCTTTCACATTCCTAAACCATCAAATCTCTAGCTAACAACTAATTTAGAAAGAATCATCTTCCAAGTTTGTTAGTAGTATGCGGTGAAAAACACCAACCGTTAGATTAATTTACATGGACACTTGGCAGAGTTTTAAGGGTGTCAAATACCCTTGTATAGCAAACATTTTATACATCATAACATGTCCATTTAAATTAGTGAATAATTTCCTAAACTAAGAGATATTGGGAAAATCTAGAATTTTGACTAGATTTAGAGGGAAAGAGAGGGACGACCTGCCCTAGTCGACCCCTCCTCTCCCTCAACTCACTTCACTTTTGCAACTTTGAAAAAAACACATACACAAGAGCTAGCCAATTTCTCCCCCTCCAAACTATCACCCTTTTTACTTCAAAAACCTCCATTAAAGCTAAAGGAAGGGAGTACTTGAAGAAGAAGGAAACAAAGGAGAAGAAAGGATCTTCGTAACAATACAAATCAAGGTCACAATAAAGGTAGGAAGAATAATTATTCTAAGGTTTTATTATTTGATTCATAAATCTACATAAAACGTGTGTTTCATTTTTATAAACTTGTGAATGCTAATGGATGTGTTTTAAAGATCTATTAAATTATTTTATTGGATTATTCTCTTGTATATTCGATATGAATATGTTAATTAATATGTTCAGATCTCATCATGATTATAGTTTTGATTCATGATGCATGTGGTGTAGTGTTTGCAAATGCATACAAATGTATATATATGATACATAACAAGCATGGAAAAAAAAGCATGTGCATGAAAACTTATGAATCTAAAAATGATTCGTGCCTTATGGCGTGCCTTATGACAATACCCCATGTTGGATACCCACGGAAGACAATCTCCCGATCTTGGGGTGGCTCCCATAATAGTCGTAAATTAAAAAAACGTTAAAGTTTATGCATGCTGTCAAATAGATAACACTTTTTGATGATTGTACTGTTGTTACATAGTAACGTTGTCATTCATGCATTAAACTGTTGTTGTTTGCTTATTAATAACATGGTGTATGCTGAAATATGCTTATGAATGATGAATTTGATATATCATATGGATATTGTAGTTGCTATTGTAAACGCCAAATTTTTGCACACCCCGGAAAATACCCATTTTGGTCGCATCTCGGTTTACGTGCAAAATTTAACAAAAAAAATTGGTTTAATGTGACTAAGCAGGCTTCACTCCAGTGGTCCAAAATTCGGCTCAAGGCCGGAATGAGAAGAGAACCAAATCTCTGGGAACCCCGAACTCGGGACGGAACCGGTTCAGGCGAGGAACCGTAGGATTTTTAACCCCGGGCGTCGCCATGTGTCGCGCCAGGGTCGGTCCACCCCATTTTTTTCCCAAACCATTTGTTTTTTTTGTCCAACAAATCAATTTTTGAGGAATTTTTGTTAAAAAATTTTCAATTTTCAAAATGGTGGGACCCATTCTCATTTTATTTTTATTTTTAAAAAAAATAATAATAACAAAAAAAATTTGGAAAAAAATTAATAAAGAAAAAAAAATAATAAAAAAATAGGGATGGGAGGTGCGTGCTATGGTGGCCACGCACCCCCATCCTCCTCCTTGTTTTCTTCCCCAAAATAGGGAGGAATGGGAGAGATGGAGACTGTCGGGACAGGTCGAGAGAGATAAGAGGGGGAGGGCTGTCGAGGAGGAGAGAGAAATCGAAGGAGGAGACTGATAGAGAGATCAACAGATTGAGTGAGAAAGTTCAGAAGAAAAAAAGGAGATAGAGCAGAGAGAAAAGTCTGGAGAGGGACTGATTGAGAGAAGAAAGAGGAAGAAGGAAGGAAATTATTATTATTTTTTACAACGTCTCTACAGACGTGTAGAGAGAGAAAGAGAAGGAAGAGGAAAGAAGAAAGAAGAAGAAGAGAAGAAGAAAAGAAAAAATAAATAAAAAATTCTTAATGTCTGTTTCCAGACGTTGAAAGGGGAAGGAGAAGGAGGAAGAAGAGAATAAGAAAGGAAGGAAAGGAAGAAAAAAAATTCCGTCTATTACAGACGTTGAAGTGGAAAAGAAGAAGGGAGGAGGAGAGAGAAAAAAAAAAAAAATTTTTAAAAACAGTAAAAAAAAAAGTTTTAGAAAAAGAAAAACAGTAAAAAAACCTTTTTTCTGTTTAAAAAAAAATAAGTTTGTTTTTTTTTTCTTCTAAAAACAGTAAAAAAGGGTTTTTTTTTAAAAAAACAGTCAAAAAAAAAAGAAAACATTTTTTTTTGTTTAGAAAAAAAACAGCAAAAAAAAAATTTCAATTTTTTTTTTCTTTCTTTCTTTCTTAATTGTTATTTGTACTCTTCCATATTTCTTTTATTGTTTTTTATTTTTTTTCCTCCCTTTCAAAAATAATTTTGCAACATCCCTAGAATTTTGGTTCTCTCCGTTTGGTCACGGGGTGGGGTCCGCTTGTCACCTCCACCACACATCGACGCGTAAAAAGGGAGAGATTTCTTGCGATTGAGCCACGGGCTTGTGCAGACTAGGTGATAACCCCTATCTTGTCTTTTATTTTCTCCGTTATTAAACCCATATCTTATGTGATGAAATGATGATGTAATAGTGCTTTCGTGATTCAATGAAATTTTGCATGCAATTTTGAAGATAAAAATGTGGCAAGTGTAAATTTCATTTCATGTGATTTTTAGCATGTATTACGTGATATATGTTAGTTTTGCATGAAATAATTCATGAAATGCATGCATGCCACATGACGTTTACGTGAACATGAGTTGAAATCTTCGCATTAAATGTTTTGCAAGATGCATACATGAAGTGATCAAACATGTGACAATGAGGCATTTTTCACACGGAGCATTGTACATCTTTTTCGACATAAGTTAATATCACTATTTTGCCATGTTTAATATGATTGACATCGTGCATGTGACTTCATCATTTTTGCAAAAACATTTTTGCATAAACATTTTTGCACTCCTGTCTTTGTGCTTAAAGTTTTGATATCATAAGTTGCGTTAATTCACTTGTTTACTGATTCCGAATAATTCGCGACTTATATTAGTGTTTTGATTATTTTTGCTAGTTTGGGACCAAAACACTTAATAAGCCTCTAAATAAGCCATTTTGGGCCTGCAGGCCCATCCCTTCGTGGTGGGCCCACGGGCCCTCCTTCATTTCCCAAACTTTTAGCCTTCGGGCTCTCTGTCGGTTGCTATGAGCTTAACAGCTCATTTCTCGGGCTTGGGCCTAAGGGCCCGCCTCCATGCTAGGCCCACGGGCCTAGATCCATTCATCTATGGCTCAAAGCCCATCACCATCACTCGGGCCATTAGAGCCTATTCTCTTCCTTGCGGGTTCAAGGACCCACATCCACTCATGTTAGGCCCAAGGGCCCGATAGCTTGCCAAACCCTAAAAACAAACAATAATAGAGATTAAAGACTCTAGCTTAGTTCACCTTAGAGTTAGGCTTTGCGTGCTTGTAACTTTAGGTTGCATTAACCTAGGATTGTGTGTTATTTTCGAGGGTGTGTAAGGTTTCACTCGATGTAAAATTCCTATTTTACCCTCACCGTTTTTCATGTCTTTTTCCAGATGCATCACATTTAGCTAATAGATTTCATGCATATAGGATCAGAATATCCTTAATCAGATTAGGAATCTTTAGATATCTTCGTGCAGTACTAAAGCATAGGACATGCATCATTTGCGTCCCATCGACGCTTGTATTTCTCGGGCACACGTATAAGGTGTGATCCCTAATTCGTCCCTGGGTACGTCCTATATTGGATGTGACCCATCTTTCAGATTCACGCCTAAAGGCTGAATCTGCTCGTCGTCGTCTTTGAGATTCATGCCCACGGGCTGAATCTGCTTATCATCATCTTTGTGACTCTCTGCTTTCGTTGTCTTTGAGAGTCTCTGCATTCATTGTCGTTGAGATTCATGCCTATGGGATGAATCTACTTACCATCCACCTTCGAGATTCTCTGCTTTCGTCGTCTTGGAGATTCTCTACTATCATCGTCTTTGAGGTTCACGCCTAAGGGCTGAACCTGCCTACCGTCGCCTTCAGGACACTCTACTTTCGTCGTCTTTGAGAGTATCAACTTTCGTCGTCTTTCAGATCCACGCTCCGAAGTGTCAATGGATCTGCTTATCGTCACCCTTCAGATTCACGCCCCGTAGCGTCCATGAATCTATTTTCGTCATCCTTCAAATTCACGCCCCGTAGCATCAATAAATCTATTTTCGTCCTCTTTCAGATTCACGCCCAGTAGCGTCCATGAATCTGTCTTCGTCATATTTCAGATTCACGCCCCGTAGCGTCAATGAGTCTATTTATCGTCATCTTTCAGATTCACGCCTAGTAGCGTCCATGAATCTGTTTTTCATCAACCTTTAGATTCACGCCCAGTGGCATCCATGAATCTGTTTTCGTCCTCTATCAGATTCACGCCCCGTAGCGTCAATGAATCTATTTTTGTCATCCCTCAGATTCATGCTCAATAGCGTCCATGAATTTGTTTTCATCATCCTTCAGATTCACGCCCAAGTGCATCCATGAATCTATTTTCATCATCTTTGTTGGTGCGTGGATACAAAGTACGTCTACGTCACTGGCTTTTCGTCGTCTTTGTTTGTGCGTGGATACAAAGTACGTCCACGTCACTTGCTTCTCGTCGTCTTTGGGCACATCCTATGCTGGATGCGATCCCTCAGTGTATGGTGCATACAACACCATATCACATGTTTGAGTGTATGTGTACACATTGCACGTATCACACCCCTTGTTCGCGCGTGGATACAAAGTACGTCCACGTCACTGTGCTCTTAACACGCTAACCTACCGATGGCACATGTGGCTTGCTTTGCTGCATTCAGATAGATGGATGTATGCATCTTTTGCCCCAGAACTATTTGATCATGACACGTAGATTTAGGGGGCTTACTTATTATAGTGCAGTTGTTTGGATGCATGTAGCATAACTTAATATCGATCATATATTTCCCTGAAAGTCTTTAATCGCGAAGTAGAAGCCGTCCTCACGGGCGGGCAGTTGTTGGGTGCCTAACACCTTCCCAACCCGTACTTAGATCTCCTGGACCCGTTTACAGAAAGTGGAAATGGAAGCCCATCCATTATCTCTGTACCGCAGACCATCTACTTTGGACTATCGCAATGGTTTTCTCGGAAAACTAGATTTAGGTCAATTTTCCAAAATCTCGGGTCCTAATTCTCATAAATCAGGTGGCGACTCCTTACATATCACATTTATACCCCTTCTGAGGTGGGCGAATCCAACTTATGCATCTCCACGTGCGAGTCTCCCTCAAGCGTAGTGCGCACCGGATTCTGGCTCCACAGCTATGTCATGTAGTATTTATACATGAAGGTTAGAAGTGATTTGTTATAGTTTTCTTGATTTTTCAAAACTCAAATGTTGCTGTTACATTTTACTTTAAAGCATGTCAGATTGTCCAAATGAGTGTTATAAGTCGTAAGTGATGAATTGTTTCAAGTCTACTCCCTGGAAAATGTAAAGCGAAGGTAGTGTACATTGGTTTGAGGTATTAATGGTCATACTTGACCCATAATTAATACATATAAGTTAATAGTTCATGCATCCACGTGTCGTAGGCAAGGCAAGTGGAATGGGTTATCTTTGGTTATCCAAGGGTTGTGGAGAAGGTTACATTCTTAAATTATATTTAAAGTTTTGTTAAATCTTCCTACTGAGTTTTACTTATTGTTTTTCCCTACTATCCACAGATTCGAGAGTTAAATTATCGATAAGGTGTAGACAGTACAGGAGCAAGAGAGAAAGTCAAATTTCACGGAGTAGGTTTCTGAAACTCCGAAATGAACTAAACTATATAATATCACATGGGATGGGATGCACATTACTTATATGTTATTGATGATGGTTTATTTGTATGAATAGGGACTGTGTTTACTATTGAAATCTAGGTTATTTTATTTCTCTTTTTGGAAAGCCTTGTTTGGATAGGTACGTGTATGATTCTAGAAATGGTGAGGTTACATACTGCCTAGATTAGGCGAAGACTTGAGGAGCATAACAACTCCTGGATTATTTTAATGATCATTAAAATAGCTGAACACCGCGATAACGGTTACATCGGCAAATTATGATCAAGGGTCCACCTGAACCCAAATAATGAGCTAGCGTGCTTCTCACAAAAATCGATAAATCAGTCGCTCGGTCGGAAATCAGGAATTAACGATGGAGTTCCACAGCGGTTAAGTTGGAACACGATTTGCTCACCGACTAGGAGCTGAAACATCTAGTCGTAGCCTCTTCACTCTAAGATGATTACACGACGCAATATTATGATGTGAGAAATTGTTAGTTTATATTTACTTGTATGGGTAAGTGAATGGTTATCGGTTTATGTTGTAGAACAAGTACCAACTACTTTTACATTACTGTATTTGATTTCTCGATTTTCTTTTAAAACCTGCATTGTCTTAAATTCATGTTAGTGACTATTTGTTAGTATTATAAGTTTCTTACTGAACTTTTTACTCAGATCCAGGAGATATTACTGTAGAGGGAAACGAGGATATAGGAGAGGATTAGTCGGACTATATCTATACCTTTTGAGGAGATCGATATAGAGAGAACGTCAACGATAGCTTTCTTACACTTGAAGTGTTGTATTTTAGCCTTTTTGAGGTGCATGTTATCTTACTTGTTTTGTATATATTTTCTTAAGATATGTATATAAGACAAATACACTTATGTATATTATATCACTTAACTCAGGTTATCTATGTATATTATTATGCGAGGCATCATCTTAGAATTGTGGTTTGAATCCAGCCTAGTGGATGATTATCTATTATTATTTCGATGAAGTAAGATAAACTAGTCTTGATGAGATGATATGACTATCGTAGATGATTGGAATGATTTAGAAATATTATTTGTGGATAAATCATCTCTTGTACAGGTTTATGACAGGTTGAGAACCCTGAAAATACAAGGGAAACTCTGGTGAATTTTTCGTCGGGCCTATCCATATTTTGAGGTGATTAATGATATGAATAGTTGTATTAGTTTAACTCTGATTAGGTTTGCAAACCTTTATTTAGGTTTATTTAGTACTAATTAGTCACCTCGTATAGTAAGTCTAACGTCTCGAGATGCGACTCAATTTCTTAGAGATTTTAAGTTTCGAATTGGGGCATTATAGACATGGTATCAGAGCGTCAGTATTAGATCTTATATGGGAGCGTTAGTATTAGATCTGAATTGGGAAGTAAAAGATGTTAATATAAAATTTATAAAGATTAAAAGGACCTTTTGTTTATTATGTTCTTGATTTTCTCTGTGTATATGATTATATGTCTATATTTTGTTTTGAAGATGTGTCTTTTATAGGAGGTAGATTATGGAGATGTTTGGAGAAGATACTTCAAGTCGAAGTTCAGAAAATGATAAAATGGACAGAATGATGGAAATGATTAAATAGGTGGCAAAAAGTCAATCAGAAATGAGGACCCAGGTTATTGATATCTCAGACAGGCAAGCACGACTTGAGGCATTACCGCAGTCATCACAACAAGTTGAACCTGTAAACCATCAAGTTGGGAAGTTACTGGCAGAGTTCAACAAATTGCGTCCAACATCATTCAGAGGATCTTCTGATCCAAATGCTGCAGAAAATTGGCTACTTGATATGGATTCTATATTAGAACCAATGGAGTGCAATACTTTTCAGTGTGTGATGTTAGTCACTTTTATGCTTCGAGGTGCAGCCAAGATATGGTGGAGGTTAGTGAAAGATGTCCAAACTGAGCCACTTGATTGGGCAAGATTTCAGGAGCTATTTCTAAGAAGTATGTGACTGAAAGTGCTCAAGACAGGAAGCATCAAGAATTTATAAATCTAGTTCAAGAGAATCTTACTGTGAGTGAGTATGAAGAGAGTTTTATAGCTTTATCTCGATATGGTCCAAAACAAATCTCCACAGATGTGACCAAAGCCAAGAAGTTTATTCGAGGCCTTAAAACATTTATTAGGGGAAGGTTGGCTCTATTCCAGATCCGTTAATATATTGAGGCAGTTAGTAAAGCTTTAAGTATTGAAAGAGAAGATGAGGATATACAAGCGACTAGAGGACAGGTGGGGAGGACTAGACAATTTCCTCAGAAATTACAGGTGAGACAGAATCCTAATAAGAGATAGGTAGTCCCAAATTCTTCCGGACAATTGAGATACAGACCAGTTAGACAGCAATGGCAAGTGGTGCGACCAACAATTTCGCAACCAAGTCAACAGGCTACCAGACCACCTGCACTTGCACAGAATAATTAGTTTGTACCTAAAGGAGTGCAACCACCGCATGTAAGACCTCATGGACAGGTAGTTAGGCCACAGGGACAGATAATTTGACTGCAACAAGTACAACAACCAGGGCAAGCGAATTCAAGTTAGATCAAGTGCTTTAATGGTAATGAGATGGGTCACATGAAGAGGCAGTGCCCAAAACTACCAAGATAAATGGGATTTTCAGCACCACAGACACAGGGGACGCTTTACACTATTGTTATAAAAGATACACCTGTGGAAGAAATACCACGGGAGGATGCTTTTCTTTATGCCATAACATAGGAAGATGCATTTGCTTCTGATCAAGTAGTGGAAGGTATAATTTCTCTATTTTGTCATTCAGTTCATGTTTTAATTGATTCTGGATCTACACATTCTTTTATCGATACACGCATCGTAGAAATACTTGGATTGATAATGACAGAGACCGGAAAGAAATTATCATTATGTACACCATTGGGAGGTAAGACCATACCTTTTAAAGTTTGTCAATCGTGCATAGTGAAAGTTGATAACCAAAAGATGAAGGCAGATTTGGTAGTATTCGATCTAAAAGATTTTGATGTCATTCTTGGTATGGATTGATTAGCTGCGTATCACGCTCATGTGGATTGTTTTGCGAAAATAGTCACATTTCAAATACCAGGAAAACCGACATTCACTTTTACGGGTTTTAAGAAACTGGTAACTTAATCAAGGAAGATGAAGAAAGTAGGTAGTGAAGATGAAATTGGGTTGTTAGCTAATATTAAAGAAGATGAACAACCAACATTATCTCTTGATACAATTCCAATTGTTAAAGAGTTTGAAGATGTATTTCCAGAAGTATTACCAGGGTTACCTCCAAAGAGAGAGATAGATTTTTTTATCGATCTTTTGCCAGGTACTTCTCCTATCTTAATTAGATTTTATCGAATGGCTCCATTAGAAACAAAGGAGTTGAAGTCTCAAATAGATGAATTGAAAGAATTGGAATTCATTCGACCAAGTTTTTCACCGTGGGGAGCTCCAGTTTTATTTGTTAAGAAGAAGGATGGATCATTCAGGTTGTGTATTGATTATCGATAGTAAAATAAGGTGACTATCAAGAACAAATACCCTCTTCCAAGGATTGATGATTTATTTGATCAATTAAAAGGAGCTAATTATTTTTCATAGATAGACCTTAGATCTGGATATCATCAGTTGAGGATAAGAGAGGAAGACATTGAAAAGACAGCTTTTCGAACATGTTTGGGACATTTTGAATATCTAGTGATGCCATTTGGTTTGACAAATGCTCCAGCTGCATTTATGGATTTGATGTATAGAATATTCTGGAAGTATCTAGATCAATTTGTCATAGTGTTCATTGATGATATTCTGATTTACTCTAAGACTCAAGATGATCATGAAAAACATTTGAGAATTATTCTCCAAACTTTACGTGATCATACACTTTATGGTAAATTAAGCAAATGTGAATTTTGGTTGAGTGAAGTAAAATTCCTTGGGCATGTTGTGTCAAGGAATGGAATTTCTGTGGACCCTTCTAATGTGGAGAAAGTTCTAAATTAGCAGCGCCCTATATAAGTGACAGAAATACGAAGTTTCTTAGGACTTGTAGGATATTATCGTCGATTTGTCTAGAGATTTTTGAGTATCGCATCATCACTGACACGATTAACTTAGAAAGGTGTTAAATTTGTGTGGTCTGATCAATGTGAATCTACTTTTCAAGAGTTGAAGACTCGCCTAACTACAACACCTGTGTTAATAGTACCAACACCTGGAGAAGAGTATGTTATTTATACTGATGCATCTCGAATAGGACTTGGGTGTGTTTTAATGCAGAATGGTCATGTTATTGCTTATGCATCAAGACAATTAAAGAATCACGAGAAGAATTATCCAACACATGATCTGGAATTAGCTGCAATTGTTTTTGCTTTGAAGATATGGAGACATTATTTGTATGGGGAGAAATTTGAACTTTACTCAGATCACAAAAGTCTCAAATATTTATTCTCTCAAAAGGAACTTAACATGAGACAGAGACGTTGGATGGAGTACCTAAATGATTACGACTTCACACTACATTATCACCCACGTAAAGCAAATGTGGTTGCAGATGCACTTAGTCGTAAGAAAGAAGGTATTCTTGCTCACATGATGGTAAAAGAATGGTTGTTATTAGATGCAGCTACATCATATAATCTGAATCCAACGAATAAAGACGGGTACAATGGTTATATGGCCAAGATGCAACTTCAGCCTACTTTAATACAGAAAATTATTAAAGCACAAGCTGAAAGCAGGGAACTTGCTAGGTACAAAGAAAAGGCTGCAGATACTGATAACACTGATTGGAAGTTACATGTAGATAACAATCTTTGGTTTAGGAATCGACTTTGGATACCTAGAGGTGCACAATTGAGGAAAGAAATTTTAGATGAAGCTCATCGATCTCATTATACTATTCATCCTAGTAGCACTAAAATGCATAAGGATCTTCGCATAAATTTTTGATGGCTAGGAATGTAAAAGCATGTAGCTCAATGTGTGAAGAAATGTTTGACTTGTTAACAAGTAAAGGCTGAACATCGGAAGCCACCTGGTCTTCTCCAACCTTTACCATTTAACACCCCGAAAAATTTTAACCCTTAAATTTTTGTTGACCCAATGACCCATAAGTATTATTTTGTTGCATGTGTGTCAAGAGGTAATTTTACTATTTACTAACCACTTATAGAATTAAGGTATATATATATATCTATACATATGTGTGTGTATGCATATAAGTATGTATAAATATGTGATGAACTTATCTACATGTATACCTATATATTAGAATATACTTATTAAATACATATCTATAAATACATATGTTTTTTTGTTTTTAGAAATTAAGTTAAAGTCATAAAATAATTATTTACATATATATAATAAAATAAGATAAATTGATAAATAAATAATAATAATAAATTTACCACCATTATAGTGGCTAGTCCACCACCACTAAGTAATGGCTAGTCCACCATTATAATGGCTAATCCACCACCATTAATTTTTATTTTCATCCACTACTTTAGATTCCATTTTCAACTATATAAGGAGGTAATTTGTGAAGAAAAATATGGTGTAGGTTAAGAGAGAATTGAGAAGAGAGAAATAGGAAGAAAAGAAGGAAAATTAAGATAAGAAGAATTTGAGAAGATCACCACCCTCTTAGATAATTTCTAGCTATCAAAGGTAGGTCTCATTGAACCATTTCTAGTGGGATGTTTTATCGATTACTTTGTTTGAAATGTTATGAAAATGTTCATCTCTTAAGATATATGTATGCATGATAAGTTTTTATTATTGGATTGCATCATTGTTATAAATAATATATCATATGCATTAATCATGATTTTAAGATTTTAAGCATATAATTGTTTTTAATTTAGGTATTCATGAAAGCTTAAGTTTTGGACTAATTTTTGAGTTGGTATATCCATAACTTGGACTTATTTTACACAAATAATAGATCTGTTTTATGTTAGTTTTACTAACAACAATGAACTGATTTTTTTTTGTATTTTCGATATGAAATTGTAAATTCCTATTTTTACTGCATAGTCACTACTATATCACCATAACTTCTTCGTTATAGACCAAAATTGAGTGATTCCAACTCTCATATATTTTTAACATATATATGTATCTCCTGTAAAAGTTTTATAATTTTTGGAGCTCATTTACTATATGTTTTTAATTCTGAAATTTACCTTTGAGTTTTGATAAAATTAATTTTACTAAGAAAGTCCTAAAGATTGGTATTTTTCTTCTAGATTGATTTACTTTCTAGTTTAATGCCATGAATAAGAATTATACATTTATCTGTTATCTTTCTAATGCTTTTAGAATCACCAAAATCCGGTTTGTAAATAATCCACAGCGACTATTTTCGTTAAACTGCGTATTTCTAAAATCTGAATTCTCGGTTTTACTGCGCAGCTGGTACAAAAATGAGTATAACTTCCTTTGTATAATTCTGAATTGAATGAATTCAGTTCCTGTACTTTCATGACACATATATCTACCTTTATTATAAACTTGAGCACTTTTAGAGTTTGTTTAGTCAGTTTGTTAGGCCTCCTAAATCGACCTTATGTACAACTCTTGTTCTTATGTAATACACCTAAAAATCGTCTTTTGGTTCTCCTCTTGTTATTTAACTCCTCAACCTATTTGTGTATGTTAAGGGTAAATTTTTTGTGGCCAATATTTACTAACACAAAGGTGTAATCTTGTAAATTTAATGAACCCTTTTATACTTAATGGTTTTTTTTGAATTTAAGTTGGATTTCGAGTTCCATTTATGCTTGTTGCTTACAAAACTGTTTTAAAGTTTAAACAACGAATTCTAGAATTCCAAGGACAGATTTGGTATCAAATTTTCATATTCTAATCGTGATAGTTTATTTCGAGGTTTAAATAAATTATTACGTTATTGCATTAACCCAACTTCTTGGTGACAGGATGTATTATGGTTACTCGAGTATTGATGGTTTTGAACTCGATTTTGAAATAAGATCCAAAGAATATGAAAGGTTTTGGTTAACATATTCATGATGCATTAATATGGGATCTGAATTCCATAAGAGCGAAGGCCCGACGAAACACCCTTATTGACCGGGACAGTATTTTCCCTTGGAGTTTAATACTCCACCATCGATGGTTGTGGTTCCCTAACCAAGGATCAAAATCGGAATGGGTGATGTGGTTTCCGAAAGACCAAGGATCAAAATCGAAAAGTTTGTATAAGATTATATTTTTCATGATGATACGCCTCTTGGTTATTCGAAGCATTTCTTACTTGAAAATTTTTATTAACTACTTATTTGGTGTTTTATCGCTTAGTGTTTAGCCGCTCCCCACTAAGGGTGGGGAGATGAACCTATTGAGTTTTCTCACTGTTGTTGATAATCCTGCAGATTTCTTTAATGATGGAGATGTGCTGAATACATAGGAATAGGATGATTAAAAGGAGTGATGATTTAAAGCTTCATGTCTCATGTTATGTTTAGATGTTTAAAACTATAGAATTTATATTTTCTATGTTTTATTTTGTCCTACTAGCTTGAAATATTGGTGATGAACTATTTCACCATGTGATAACTATCTATGGGTGTGTTTATCTTAAGTTTGCTAATAATTATATGAATTAAGTGTGTTTGTTTTATATATATTTATTGTGATGACTAAACTAGTTTATTTTTTGACTTAACACCATAAGTTCTGGGTTATTAAAGAAGATGGCCCGTGATCCAGAATTTGGGGTGTTACAACTTGGTATCAGAGCAATGGTGAGATCTAAGTGGTCTTATAGGATGAGTCTTGCTATGCTTGCTTGTTGTTTGCCTGATTTTTATATACTAAAACCTAACACTGAATTTTGTATATGTATCACTTGATTTCTTGACTTGTTTGCTTGTTTTTGTATATAAGCAAGTATAATAGAGGACGAGCAATTTTCTCTACTTGCTAACTCTAGGAATTTAACCCTCGGTGTCGAGACTCAGCCTACCGATGGGAATTAGAACATGTAGCATGGTTGACTCAGTGGATACCCGTGACTCCTAATGACTAAATCCTAAGTGGGGATCAAAGTCATTAGAACTAAGAACCTACTATCTTAGAACGAGGAATTTCTATCCATCTAAACATAATTGATCTATTAGCTTCTGGATTCCTGATAGAAATTTGACGAAGATTACTTCTGTCAAGAAAATTACTGGTGGCCGACCACTTAAACTGAAGGTAAAATTGGGCAAGGAACAAGTCCCAATTGAATACTTTAATCTTTTTCGAGATCAAATCGATTATGAGGATGACAACAGGAGAACTTTTAGTTACATTCGAAATCGGCTTAACAACTTTAAATATGAGGAGATTTTAGAAAAGTGATCTATACCCATTCACATATATACTAGCTTTAATCATAGTTATAATATTGTGTGGTTATGTTAAAATAATGGATCTTCTAGTACTAAATAAAATAAGCTTTTGCAAAGGTGTGCAATCAAGTGTTTGAAGACCATTGAACCAATTATCATTTGGTTGTACTCATAACTGTATCCTTGTAGGATATGGCAAGGGGTGCAAATCAAGATGATGCCTTAGGTCAAGCTCTCCGCGACATGACTGAGGCCTTACGTGAGACTAGGTCAGGGCCTCTTGTTTCACCTGAACTAAGTGAAGAAACTCAGACGATGACTATAATCTGAGAATTTCATCGCTATGACCCTCCAAAGTTTAAAGGAACTACAAATCCCCTCGAAGCTGAGAACTGGTTAGCTGATTTGGAGAAGAGAATGGACTTCTTACGTGTGGATGACATGCTTCGAGTGGACCTTGCTGTGTACTTACTCACTGAGGAGGCCAATCATTGGTGGTCATTGACTAAGCGCACAAAAGAGGTACGTGGAATGACATGGCCAGCATTTAAGCTAATATTTTTAGAGAAGTACTTCCCACTTGCCTCACGGAACAACAAGATGGGAGAATTTCTACAGCTCACTCAGAGGAATATAATGGTAGCAGAATATGAAGCAAAATTTGAGGAACTGTCACACTATGCTCCACAACTCGTCGCCACAGAGGAACTTAAGGCTTTCAAATTCCAAGAAGGCTTGAGGCCTGGTATCCGTAGTAAAGTTGCACCGTTTCTACTTACTAGTTTCGGGGGAATTGTCGAACGAGCACTGGTCGTCGAGCGCGAGCATGAGGAATCCCAAAAAATCCATGCTATGAAGAGAGACAACAATAGGAAGGATTCCTTCAAACGACAAAGGCCAAATCCAACTCTGGGACAGAATACACAAGATAAGAATGGGGATAACTCCCAGCCGAAGAAATGTTACGAGTGTGGTCAGGCTGGACACATCTGCAAACACTGTCCTAGACTTTGACAGAAACAACCTCAACAAGGTCAAAGAGGCCAGTATTCGAGGCCCAATCAACAGCAACAACAACAACCTCAGAACCAACAGACGCCAACATAACCCAACCAACAAGGAAGGGCATTTGCGGTAGTCCAAACTAATGATGACGTGGATAATGTAGTAGTGGAAGGTACACTTCTTTTGTTTAATTCATGGGCAAAAATCTTATTTGACCCTAGTGCCACACACTCTTTCATATCGACTCAATATGTTATATTATTAGGATTAGAGTCCGAACCTCTTAAATCATCTTTATGTGTGACTACCCCAATAGGGAGTGTATGCTTGAATCGTGAATGTCGAGCTTGTGTTATTCGAATTGCCGATCAGGAACTCGTAGGGGACCTGATCGTTTTAGGGATGACCACCTTTGATGTCATCTTGGGTATGGATTGGCTTGCCACATACCATGCTATATTTGACTGTTTTAAAAAGAGAGTGACCTTCTCTTCTTAAAAAGTTGTCACATTTCAGTTTGATGGTGCGAGAAATCCACTCAACTCTCTCACCTCTTTGGGACACCATCACCAGAGTCGAAACTCCTTTGTAGTTTAGGCTTCCTCGATCAACTAGAACTAAGTGATGATAAGAACGATACCATCACTAAGCGTATCCCGGTGGTCGAAGAATTCATAGATGTCTTTCCTGAAGAGTTACCAGGATTACCTCCAATACGATAGATGAAATTCATAATCGAACTTCTTCCCGAGATGACACCGATCTCCATGCCACCGTATAGGATAGCACCTATTGAACTCAAGGAGCTAGACAAATAATTATTACATTTAAAGGAACGTGGTTTTATTAGGGAGAGTACCTTATCTTGGGGTGCGCTTGTTCTANATGTCGAGCTTGTGTTATTCGAATTGCCGATCAGGAACTCGTAGGGGACCTGATCGTTTTAGGGATGACCACCTTTGATGTCATCTTGGGTATGGATTGGCTTGCCACATACCATGCTATATTTGACTGTTTTAAAAAGAGAGTGACCTTCTCTTCTTAAAAAGTTGTCACATTTCAGTTTGATGGTGCGAGAAATCCACTCAACTCTCTCACCTCTTTGGGACACCATCACCAGAGTCGAAACTCCTTTGTAGTTTAGGCTTCCTCGTTCAACTAGAACTAAGTGATGATAAGAACGATACCATCACTAAGCGTATCCCGGTGGTCGAGGAATTCATAGATGTCTTTCCTGAAGAGTTACCAGGATTACCTCCAATACGATAGATGAAATTCATAATCGAACTTCTTCCCGAGATGACACCGATCTCCATGCCACCGTATAGGATAGCACCTATTGAACTCAAGGAGCTAGACAAATAATTATTACATTTAAAGGAACGTGGTTTTATTAGGGAGAGTACCTTATCTTGGGGTGCGCTTGTTCTATTTGTTAAGAAGAAGGATGGAACTCTCTGTTTGTGCATCGACTATCGACGACT
>MVGT01000169.1:150299-166709 GCA_002174775.1 Macleaya cordata
TGTAAAAATAAAATAAAAAAAGTTAGTTAATACTTGTGTATTTATTGTGGAGGTATTTTGTCCAACAAAATGCACATGTATTTTTTTTAGACTAAACTATCGTATTTTTTTTATTATTATTACTAAACTATCATAAAATTGACAAATTAATAATGTTTGCCGTACGTGTTTTGCAACAAAAAACTCTATTAGTCCTCCGGGCACCGGAATCAAAACCCTTGTCCCAAACGTTTCCTGCAAAAATAGTGTGCAAAAAGGACAATTCATTGTTATTTCACACCTGCTACATATGTATATATACCCACAGTGTCATGTGAGATTTTTGAGATCGAGAGGAGAGATCGAAATTGAAACTTGCACCTACTTCCGAGAAACCTGATGAGTCGTCCGAGCTGCAATTAGGGATGGTATTTATCCATCTGGGTTGGTTTGATATTAAGCTCTGTGCATGGGCCCTGTTTAATTATGAGCATTCCACGTCTATATATAGTTAGACAGGATTAATTCGAGAGAAGAAGAAGAAGAAGAAGAAGACATGCGCGCAGGAAGATTTGATGAAATTAATTAATGTACCCTGCAGAATTCAAAGGGATGGATGAAGGCAAGTGGGCGAGAAGATCACAATTTATAGTTCTCGGATGCTGAAACATCAAATCTCTGCAAGGTCCAACTGGAGAAACTGGAAACATGGGAAGCTCTTCTCCACGGCCATTTTGGGTACTGTACTTCATATGATCATTATCCTCAGCTCCACCACAACAGCAAGCCACCCACTCTAATGACCTGATTAGTTAATTAAACTCGATATATCCATCATCAACAGAAAATATATATATGTAAATAATAAATAAAAAAAGTGATATAAGAATATTTAGAGAAAATTAAGAGAATGAGTTATATTATATATTGATATATCGATTGATCATATTAATTTTTCTTCAATATATTATTTTCCTTCCTTGAAATGTTACAGTTAAAATAGGTTTAAACTAACCTTTGGTCTTCCCCCAATTTCCAAAGCACACAATAATCCCAGCTTTTCAAACCCACAAGGGGTCTCAGCTTCTTCTCCATTAGGCTCTGTACAATAATATTCATGATGGATGGATGGATGGAAAGATCGATGAATTATTTGTTAAGGAACTTCACCCTATCGATCTTATATGCCGCCGCACCTAGAATTAATCTCTGTCACACAAATAAATTATTATTAATATACATACATATGTATAATTAATCAAATAAAATTTATTAACTTTGTCCGTTAAAGCGTAACTATTAGAACCCAAAAAGGTAAGGAAAAGTGATGAGAAACCAAACAAAATAAACTCAGACGACGAAAGCAATAGATAACTGCAGCATATATATGTATTAGGTATAACCCGTGCCCTCCGGGTACGTTCAATTCCACATATCCTCATCATTTCACATTTTCGTCGAATCACATTTTCTTCATTTCACATGTCTATTACACAAAGCATATTAATGCGCAAGTGATTCATAACAATAATAAACTTAAAATTGTTAAATCTCATAACGGTCACATCAAGATGTTCAACATTGCAAAAAAAATGTCTTCAAAACAATGCCAACTAATATCTAATAATACTATATATCCTCATCATTTTTTAACACATTCTCAAAACATATTTCGTACGACTTTGTAGAAGCTCCATGTGGAACTGCAACCTGAGTTAATCAAATACCTAAAACAAATAATCAAAAAATAAGTTCAAGTAAACTATCTTTTAACATTTTGAGTAGCATTTGATCTCCATGCAAAGTACAACTCAGAGCCTATAAATAAAAAGACCAGAGCTAGTTAACATCAAGGAAAAGAAAGAAAGTTGGAAAGAAATTACAGATATTAAAAAAAGGACCTAAAACAACCATATATAAAATTATTCCAGAAACTAATCATATACAGCATTCCGAGATAGTAGCATTTCCCATAACACAGAATAAGAACTCTCAATGTTGGTCTCTCTTTTAATACGATTTCTACATAGACCATAGTGCATCTTGCTTGCCCAATTGTGCCAAAGAGAGACATTGAAAAGTTGATAAACATGAAATTTATTCAAGAAAACAAAATCAAAAGAAGAAAGCATGCACTTCAGTGTTCCAAAATATAATATAACCCACTATTTGATCCAATTATCCACCATACCCTGCAAAACAAAACCTAAAAAAAAAGAGAAAAAGAATCACATTCTAATTGAATTCATTCCAATATAGATGAAATTAACAATTAGAATGTTAGTAACTATAATAGAAACTGGTAGGAAGTATAACTATGAAGAAAAATGTGGTATTCTTAATAATTCCCAAAGACCTTAGAATGCAGAACAGTGAACAGATGTACCTAGAAAGAGCAAGAAAGTGCAACATTTGCTACCTATCTAGCCCGAGCCCACCCCATTTTCCTATGTTGTCTAGGTTGTATAGTGGTTCTTCTCTAGTAGGTTTAAGCAATATTGAAACAACTCAGGTGAGTGTACCAGGTTGAGGTGTCAAGGAAAGAATTTGGAAACAAAATATTAGATCAGAGAGAAAAAAGAAGGCTCTAACTTCAGTAATAACTTACAGAATGGTTTATCAAGCATGTTATGTTCCATCTACCCGAGGTTTCAATGATTCTTTACTGAACTTAAATAGCTTTGTGTGAAATTCCAGGAAGAACATCATCCTAAATCCAATTCTTAGATGAAAAATCGAAGCCACTCCATGAGTGGAACATCAAAACTTAGAAAAGATTTATAAAGCATTGAGCATAAAAGCCAAAAGAAGATTTATAGAGCAGTAGTTGCTTAGGCTGAAATCAAATGTTATGGCACACAACTGAATACGCTTCAATAGTGTGAGAAGAAAAGTAATACAGAAAAGTATAAGATGAAGAGGAAAACACTTAATGAGTTTATGTCAAATAATGTTTACAAAAAAATGAGAAACATAATCCTAGAGAGAGTCAACCCAATTGGAGAATAAAATGGCAGTGACATGTTGCTGAAATTAAAAACCTAAGAAATCTAGACCTAAGAACCGTAAAATACATAGCCTGGATTTTCCATAAAGAGAAAACGGAACAATAAAATAAGCCCTAACATAATCAGAAATATAAAATTCAGAGCAAGACAAACTCCCAATAAAATTCAGAGCAAAGCCTAATGAGAAACATAATCCTAGAGAGTCAACTTACAGTTTTCAGATATGGAGGTGGAGCTTCCTTGGAGATGAACCCCCTACAAAAAGGAAGGAGAGAAGAACAAAAAAAATCCAGATCAGGGACAAAAAAGCTTCGATTGTTAGCCCTAAAAGAAAAACCAAAAAAAAAAAAAACCTATGTTCATTGTTTTTAACCCAAAACAGAAAATCCTATGTCTGAAAAATTCCCCAACAAATCAGAACCTCAGATCAGAACCCCAGTTCAAAAAAAAAACCCTTGGATTGAAAGCCCTAAAACAGAACGAAAAGAAAACCCAGATGAAATCATACCCTAGAGAAGAGAGGAGAAAGGAGAAGGAAGAAACATAATCGGCGTAGTTCTCTGCTGGTATCAAAAACCCTGAAAAAAAAAAGACTGAACTTACAGTTAAACTAAAGATAAATAGAAAGGAAGAAGGAAGGAAAGAGAAAGATAGGGAAGAACTGAAGAAGAAGGAAGAAAGAGGAGAGCAACTTACAACGGAGTTGAAGGAGCTCGGTGGTATATAGATTTTTTAATTTTGATGGAATTATTAATGAATATTGAGTTGGCCGGGCTGTTAGCTGTTACATTGGTAGGTTGAACTGCAGTATATGTGTGAACCAGCTGCCAGCTGATCATATAATTAGATAACTAGATGGAGAGAGATGCATGTAAAGCCGGAATTAATTAGGAAATAAGAATCTGAGAGTGCAATGATAGGAGGAGCTTATTGCGTGAGCGATGATGGCGTACAAAACCCTAACAACTTTCTACATTATGGAGAGATAGAGAGAGGATACCCGTGGGGGCAATATTCTCTCATGTCTCAACTACTTTTTGCTAGGGAGAGAGAGAGGGAAGGGGATAGGGAAAAAGATTTTTGAATAGACCAAACATCAGAAATGGTGTCATGTGGCAGGTGGGATCCACTGCCACATTCCTTTCAAAAGTGGTTTGTGTTCTAATTGATTTAGTAGGTGGATCTACCCTGCCACTTCTGATTGAGGCACCATTTCTAACATTTGGTCGTTTAGGGTAGCATTATTCGTACGTCTTTGTAAATCAGTATAAATTCATGGCATTAAAGTATGGCTTTGTTGTTCGTAAATTCAAAGGGAGGAATTTGCACCTTGAATTGTGAATAAGTACATGGAAAATGCTAATCATCCTGGTCCCTTATTATTGATGTCCTGCCTCATGCAGTAGAATCTTTAATTAAGGAGTGTTTTTAGACATTTTACTTGAATGTGTTTGTTGAAATACTGTCACCTAAAACAGAAAATAATGAGAGACGTGAAATAATGAGAGACGTGATATGCACTCTAAGTACCTTAAGTTAGACCAACTTAATCCATATATTATGCTGACCCATCAATATTAAGCCCACTATATACTCGCACCAAGCTAGCCCCCAAAATGACTACTAATTAATCCTTCAAAAGTAGGCTTCTTGGGCCCTAAGTACATTTTTTTAGGGATGTCAACGGTAACTATCGGAACGGATAGTGCACTATCCAAATCCGTATCCGAAATAAATATCTGATATTCGAATTCGATCTGATATCCGAACGGATATTGTATTTCATAATTCGAATTCGTATCCGAAAAATTTATCGAATATCCGATTCGATCCGATAAGTCAATCCAATTCAGATATTATCCGAAATTTGATAATATGAAACTTAATTTTTATTATATTTGGACATTTTTNTGGGCCATATAGAGGGGGTCATATATCCCCTCTCTTATATAATATATTATATATATATTTTTTATGCATCATATATGATTTTTTTAATATATGTGTGATTTCTTATTGAATCGGATATTAACGGAGCGAATTCCTTAATATCCGAATCCGTATCCGAAAATTTTTATTATCCGAAAAAAATATTCTATATCTGAAATTTCGGATAATATCCGAAAATTCGAATACGAATTCGAATCCGATTCGAATACGAATTCGAATCTGATTCGAATTTTCGACTATCCATTGACATCCCTACATTTTTTTTTTGGAAATTTTAGAAGCTCTATCCTAAAACTTGGTGGCAGGCCCAATTGAGTTTGGCTAAATCAAATGAGTCATTTTATAGACGCCCTTCAAAATCTTATTGGCAGGCCCCGATTGTAGGCATCTCCTACCTAAAGTTGTATTTGTTATGTTGTGGGGCCTACCAATAATATTTCGGGAGGTGCTTTTAAAACTTACCAAATCAAATTAATTAAATAACGAGGCAGAGACACTTCTCTAAGAAAATCGTGTTAGTTTGTTCGTGTTAGTACTTCCTAACAAATCACAAAATTTATCATCAATTTCTAGTTGTGGGTTAAAGAGAGTCACGTCACCTAAAAAAAATTAGAAAATTGACTTTTAGTCCTTATTTTTTAAGTGTTTAAGTGTTTAATCCAACCCATTATTATTTTGGATTTATTCCTCATTTTTAAAACTTTTTGAGTTTAGTGTATATAATCTAAACTTTTTGGACTTTCATAAATGTTGGTTTGATTGCAGTCGTTCGAGTGCAATAGTGTGCAAGGCACCAGATAAGAGTGAGTGCAAATGTGTGGAGCACAATGAGGGGTGCTTTGCAAGTGAGTGTATTCTATTAGGTGTGAGTGGTGTGCATTGTATTTTTTGATGGATCAGGTTCTTGGGACACAAGGTTTTGATACAGAGTTTAAACACATTCTATTCATTATTGGATATAATCATCCAACAGTTAACAACTCAGTTATTTTTCTTTAATTTAAGAATTAGTCCTTAAATTTAGGAAGTGATAAAGATCATGACTTTAAACCATTAGATGATTATATCCAACAGTGAATAGAATGTGCTTAAATTCTGTGTCAAAACCTTATGTCTTAAGAGTCGGACCCTTTTTTGATTTAGTATAAAGATCGATCTCTGTTGTCCGTGGATGTAGGCAAATTTCTAGACCACGTAAATCTTTATGTTTTGTGAGTTTACAATTTTCGTTGTGTTTTTAGTTGTTGTGATCGATCTTGGGTTATAAGGCAGATTTCTGCCCTTTCGCACAACAGTTATATATGGAGCTAACATTGACACATGATGATCGATATTATGATGATATGATCTTGTAGATAAGTTGCACCAATATCATCTAGCTAGAAGTATTATATATGTTTAGATTGTTTTGCTCATTTTTAGTTTTTCTGTGACATTGCACTTGTAAATCTCATCTACAACTTCATGCAATTTTAAATATGGCCTTTGAGAAGCTTGGAATTGCTTGTGCAAGCTGTAAAGGAATTGAATGGCATAGAGTTTTCTGTTTTGCCAAGTCTTTAATAAGTGATTTTTCTTTTCGATCAGTGGTTTTTGCAGAATGATGTAGATCTTATTCATGAAATAGAGGCTGTTATACGAAAGCAATTGGATAAGTTTGAATTAATGCAAAGAGAATGAGGTGCACGTGCTTGCTGATATCACAACGGTAAGATATATCTTTACTGGATATATATATAATTGGCTGATCTTGGCTTTGATCTATATATCACTAGTTTTTGTTCTGTATTCTGGGAGTTGGACAGTTATGTGGCTCTGTGGCATCTATTAATTAATTAATTTCATTTGGTTATAAATAAGTAATAGAATGTAGTCTTACTAATCAGAAGAAGAAGAAGTAATAACGAAACGATTATTACTTTGGTCGCAACTCAAATTGATTTGATATTCATCTTGAATTGCTGCACTTTCATATGTCATGTTAGAAAGTAGAGCTTGATCGAGCAGTGAAGACAGAGAGTAGGCAAATACAGCAACGGTTCAAGTGAAAAGAGAGGGAGAAGATAAAAAGGATTTAACTAATAATTATTTTTTTAATTAAACACTTCATAGTAGTTTTACCCGGCCATTTGGAGCCTTCAGTTGGATGTTCCCACAATCTCTAGCGACGGAAAGACACTCTAATACTAGCAGTCCTTAAGCCAAACAGTTAAAAGAAAAAAGCATTAATTAAATTGCAGCTATGTATTCAAAACGTTACCTTAATTTGAATCAGATGAATGGTCGCAGTTGGACCACGCTTCTTTTTCTTTGTTGTATGTATATCATCGCCTCCATCATTCTGAGGTGGCGGAGTAAGATCAGATCATTTAAGTTTGGTTTGGGTTGGGTTCACCAATTGTTGGATATCTGCGTTCCATACGTGGACGTACAACAATCCTAATTAAACGGCTCTAAAAGGAGGACATGTACGTTCATCAATTATTATCATTGAGCAACCAAAGAAATTTAAAGTGTGCCTTATGGATGGAGCAAAAGCAATCATGAAGAGTCCATGTTTAGGAAGAACATACAACATCCAACCTAACTAACTGATTAAAGTTAAGAAGAGAAGAGAAGAGATCGACGTACTGCAAGATATATATATATATATATATATATATATATATATGGTACTTTACTGAATATCATAGCAGCTAAGAGGGAGGGAAGGAGTGTGGTTTTGTTCACTCATCGCTTCTAAGACAGGTGTGAGCAAAACAACCATCATCTAGTGGCATGTTAAATCGTCAATCAGAATGGGTAGTAACCTCAGTTGGATACCTAAATCTTTTGAAAAATCTCATGATGGCTTCCTTTGAAAGTAGAATTCAAAGCTAGAAAGGTGTCTTCTCTTGCAGGTCGGTCGGCCAATAGGATTGTGCTAATCAAAGCTGTTTTTTTATCTACTATCCCTATCAAATGGGATGTGTTTTTGCTCTCCAGAAAAATCTTGAAATCTTCCAGCGACCTGACTACTCGTTATGGGCGGGCTAAGTGAGTATGAAATCAAAATATGATCCTAACACCGGGCGAACAGGGAATGTGGGTGACCAAACAACGAAATTGCTAATGTTTGTTTTGCAAAATTTGCTTAGTATAGAAGGAAGATGAATGTAATACCTTGAATTTTCGAGTTTAAGTTTAATGAGATCGGTTTTATTCCTATAAAGAAATAAACCCGTATTTTTGTTTGAGTTACTCTCTGATTCTATGGCACAATAACTTGTCATTTATCACAAATTCATGTTTAGAATAATTTGCAGACAAGAACTATGCATTCCTAACGCATTCTAGACCTTATTTGTATGATTAGGGTTGTGACATAACGGTATCAAATTTGGTTTGGAATTCCAAAAGGTCTACCACAAAATCTCTAATGAAATTTTAATCTAGGAGATTGGCACCAGTATCAACACCTATAAGGATAACTGGATTCCTAGAGTCTCCTGCTCTGTGTTAACCGAGTGCTGCTCCTGGCCTGGGTAAACTGAGTCTTAGTAACGGTAACCTTGGTATAGGGTTGACGCTAACGCTCCCGCGGACGTTCTGACTTCAAAGGCATTTTGGAACTAAAAAAATTTTTTAATTGGCCGCTCCAACGCTCCCAAACTGACACTCACTCCAGTATCTCATAGGATATCCTAAGAAAAGTTAGAACCCGGACGGACTTAGCTAAAATCATCAACGACTTCTTCGACTTCAATATCGCTCCGAAATCATCAAACCACTTAATGGGATTAAATATGCCAATGAAAGTAGTAAAATAACACGACCCAAGAACTTAGCAAGTAGTTGTCTCAAAATCGAGATGATAGTTATAGATGAGTGTAATCTAGGATTTTCTAGACATACGTGGTTTCTTTTCTGCAGAAACTGCTTGTACATGAGTGAAGAGGGATTTCATCGATCTCTAGCCCCTGTTCATCAAACAATGACGCCTCTAATTCCTGAGGCATGCATTCTGCAGATGCACAACAATTCAACACAGAGAGAGTAATCGTAATTCGAATTGTTTGTCCTGTTACAAATTGATAAATACAATTCTATTAATTACAGGTTGACACCCTAGATCTCCTATTGTTTCCAACTTTCTATTGTTGCCAAGTTTATATCATTCGTTTCTTGCTGCTATATATCCTGATCATCTGAGAATTAATTAAATTTTGCAGATATGTATATATATAGTACAGGTCCAAAGCCCGTAATTTTTCGGATAGAAACTGCTATGAATTGTTATATGCAAGGATTTCTTGCAATTCAATGCATTTCTCGCCCTCTAATTAAGTGCTTTAGTAGCTAGCTGGATGGGAAACTATATATGGCATTGAGAATTTAGGACCTACTATATTTCTTTCAGTGGATATAATTTAGAATATCATCAACTTTGTATATACTCATCCAGCATTTTGAGAATAATTCTTACAAAGAGTAATCATTGCAATAACAGTGAAAAAAGTATGCCATTAACATACATGCATAATTAATAGCTAGGCCTAGGACACTACCTCAAAGAGAAGTTCATGTATTTTTTGAAAGGATTAAAAGCTTGGCTTCAGAGTGGTGGAACTTGACTAGGTAGTATATAATAGCTAGCTATCATCAACATTGATTGGCTTGGTTGCATGCTGTTCTAACCTCTAACCTCCAACTCCATGATTATTAGATTTGTTGGTGTCCATGGTTGTTCAGGAATGGGCATGGGGATGATAGATGAGTCCATCAGTCAGTCAGTCGTTCGTGAGTCGTCTGAAGCTGCTGATGATGATCAATAGGGGGGTTTTGATGTTTCATCAATCTCCAGCAGCTTGCCATCACTTGGTACCAGGCAAGGGATCCCATCAACTATCTGTTTCAAAATTAAAGAAAAAAACAAACAAACACAAACACAAATATTATTAACAAATAAGAAGGAGAAGGAGAAGGAGAAGGAGAAGGAGAAGGAGAAGGAGAAGCAGAAGAAGAAGAAGAAGAAGAAGAAGAAGAAGAAGATTAGAACAAACAAATTAACTTGTATTACAAACAAATTAACTTGTATTATTAATAATAAAGGGGGGTGGTAGTCAATGTAATTTGGTACTCACGGGATATGAAACGCCGAGAGCGCCACTGATTAGAACAGAATCCGATTCTCCTCCTCCTTCTCCTCCTCCACCTCCTCCTCCTCCTCCTCGAGAGATCAGCCTCCTCCTGCACATGAAAATAAGAAATCATATAAAACAACAACAACAACAACAACAACAACAACAACAGGGATTAATTAGGGCTTATTTTTGTTTTATTTTTAATAGAAAAGGGGGTTTATTTGGATGAATGAATGGATGATGGAGAATCAACCTCAGGGGTTGCTTTGAGAGTGGACAGACGAGAATCTCTGAGAGAGTCTCGCTTATTATTGTTGTTTCTGCTCCTGCTACTCCTGTTCCTGCCTCACCACCTGTTGCTTCTCTACTGCTACAAATATTTCTACTTCTACTACTTCTACTTGGAAGGAGAAAAAGAAGATGATGGAGTGATTTGCACCTTATTCCTACTACTACTACTCTCACCATTCTATCCATCTCTATTTTTTTTTTTTCTTCCCCAGAATCCAGACCACCCAGATCAATCGATCGATCGAGATGTTTTGAGTTACCAAAATTAATTAATTTATGTAGCAGTCGGTCACTCGACTCCACTCAGTGACACCCTTTTAGCGTTTAATACCCGAAGAATTATTCCGTATTTTAAACGAATAATTAGATACACTGTTGAAATATACGCCGTGTGGCCCATGTCAGTCAGCCCATCTAAGTTAACCCTCGGTCTTGTTTTAAAAAGAAAGAGAAACAAAGGAAGAACTTCAGCACAAACAAAAAGCAGCTCAACTGTAGTGTAGAGCTCCATCTCAACATTTTTTCTCTTGGACCGGCGGATATTTCGGACTCCGGGAAGCCTCTAGTCTTTTGATCAACGACTCCATCTGTCAGCTCGCCCTTTTGATTTCAGGTAAAATGATTCATTCAACAACCTAAAATCTTTTTAGTTGTTTCTTAGGGTTTTTATCTTCCCTTTTTTTATTTTAGACGTCTCTTAGGATTTTTTTTATTTTGTCTTTCGGATTAAGTAATTCAACCTAAAATCTTCACATCCTTTTCTTCTTCTTTTTTGAAGAGGTGAACCTGAAAATCCTCACATCATGCGTTTTCTTAAGTTTATTTAGGGTTTTACATGTAGCAAATGAAAATTACATGAATGTTGGTTCCTTTGATTTTTGTTACATTTGTTTCTAGTTATACAACACATTTAATTTAGTTTAGTTGGTCAATAGTATTATCTTTATTTTAGCTTGGTTAATTAATTTTTTTGTTTAGTTAACTTGATCATGCACTTGCATGAGTCACCGGTGGTTTCCTAATTCGTTGTTGTTAGTGGTTAAGTGGGAATTAGTTGTTATTTGAGTTAGTGATTTGGATTTACCTCTGTTTGGAGGTGGGTTACCCTTGAAGTAACCTCTTATAGGCTGGTTTTCATCGAATTAAACCATTATCTGTATAGTTTCCTTCTAAGTTTATTAGACTGAGAAGTTATATCCAAAACTTGGTAGAAAGAATGACAAAAAACCATACCCCTTGAGTTAACTCCCCTCTACAGATGGGGATCAGTTCCTCTGTAATGATGAGGATAAGTTCCTCTATAATGATGAGGATATGTTCCTTGAGAACGATAAGGATGTGTTCCTCTAAAAGAAGAAAAAAAAAAGTTCTATTTTCGCACAGGTGCCAGCCGGGCTTGTGTAGAAATTAGGGCTGTTACAATCCTCATTTCTACTTTAAGCTGCATTCCAGAGTAGTCTCTCTTCTAGTTGTGATTTTGTATCTCTTTATATGATTATGAATAAATGACGACTGATACTTTTGCTTTGGCTCGTGCGCCTCGCTTCTGGGAAACCAATGCTTACGCAAGTTTCTTGACATTCGCCATGTCTTATCCTGAGCGGTATCCATTCCGTAAGGATATAAAGAAGTGTGTGCTTAACACATTTTGTAAGTAACACACGAGCCTAGCTGCCAGAACTGTTACCCTTCTAGCCAGATCACCACAAATGATAATACAAATGATCTGTCTAGGGATACCAAAATGGCAGTGAGTGAGGCGCAAAACGAGAAGGCAGTTGTTGGCGCAGGGAGGACGTTGGCTCTCTCGACCCTCCGGGGTTGAGATACGTTGCTCCTGCGTTGCTGCCCAAGGTGTTCTCCTGCAGAAATGACGGAGTAAACAGGATAAGGAACTAAACTGTCGGACCTCGAGGAGCAGCATGCTAAACTATACCGCAACGATGGCTCCATACACAGGGGGGGGACTAGCCGATCTAACAATATTATTTTACAAACTCGTAATTGGTTTCATGGTGTTGCCGTAGTGTGGTTTATTGATAGCAAATCCTAACTTATAAACTGGATCATGAGATGAATTAGCTTCTGGTATCAGTTTTCACTCAGTGTCCAAAGCAATGTTCTATTGGTGGTTGATTCCAGTATTAGAACAAAGCCAAGAGATAAAATGAGTTTTTCTAATCTTGTCTTTATTTACCAGTAGCTCTAACATAAATTTTCGATTGGTTCCCCAACAGTAACAGTTCGTTTGCTATATATGGGAGATCAAAATGGTGATGTTGCAGTTCCTAGATCAACCCAGGTTAAAGCCACACTCTGCCTCGGTCTGGAAAAGCATCACATCAACGGTACCAACGCTGTGCTCTCTGAGCAGCTGATTTCAATGAAAAGGGAGAGCATGATGATACTGAAGGACTTCATCACGAAACATAACATTCCCAACGATGTCCCAGATGAAGCTGTGGAAGAAAGTTCTTCTGAAGATGATGATGATGCTGGTGAAGCTCTTGAGAACCTTTCTGAAAGATCCAAGAAACGAAAATGAATCTCCCATCCAGGCTTGTTGCCATATCCTTGTGGTCTTGTGATTGTGGAGAAAGCTTAGCTTTAGGAACACACACTTGAGAACGGGGGTAGGATTGAAACAGGCATATCATTGTAGCTGTGGCTCACGAGTCATCAACAGCAGTTGGTTAGAGACAGAATATCATGTTTGTTTAAACAGGATTTTATTTTAGGTAATCTTTCCTTCCTTTCCTTTAGTGGCTTACCAATCTATTACATTGTTCCCGATGCAAGCAGATGATGCATTTCATGTCATTGATAGGAATGTTTTATGGTATGTTTGGATAATGGATTCATGAATCCCAAGGGATTATGGATCATTAATCATGTGCGCGCTATATATGATGTAATTAATTTAAAACAAATTAATGAGGCCATGCACTAGCTAGCTAGACAGAGGGCATGCAGTACTTAATGAACTTTCATTAAATTTTGGATGGAAGATTTTAAGTAGGAATTTTGTGTGGACTAAGGATTTGGTATAAAAGGGACCGGTTCCCTTGACTTAAGGTTTTTGACTTAATTTATAATGTGTGTGAATATCCATAGATTACAAAGATCTAATGGTTAATAAAAGTGACCCAAAGTTACTATTAAGTGTTATATGGCTCGGCTTTAAACTGAGCCAAAACTAAAATTCTTTCCTCATTAAAATTCCTCTCTACTTTAATTACAGAGTAGAAAAAAGATGAAAATTCTTTTCGTTATTCCATCTTCTTCACCAACTAAAAGAGTTTTGTACTACTTAAACTCTCATCCAAAAACAAGTGAGAGATATGATTGAACAGTTTCTTGATGTTTCATTTTTGTTGGATCACTTTTTTTTTACATTATAAAAAGGTAAAAATTAAAGAGAGTTTATGGCTTGTTTTGTTACTTATTTTCTTCTTTGTAATGCTATCAAAAAATTGGACCATGAAAAAACTCAATTGTTTATCTAAAAAAAATTATTATTGAAAAGCTAAATTCAATTTTAAAATCTTGAATTTCTTAAAACTATTTAATTTTTTTTTACCTGAAAAATTCAATTGTTTATCTAAAAAAATTATTATTGAAAAGCTAAATTCAATTTTAAGATCTTCAATTTCTAAGGACTATTTAATTTTTTTTTCCTTCCGTCATAATGGGATGAACGAATTTTCCGTGGATGTTTCTCTTTGGATTGATCTTTTATTTTTGTCACATTCTAAAAAGGTAAAAAGTGATCCATGATTTTGTGGCTTGTTCAAAATATTAATTTTTGTTATGTGTATGGATGAACAAATTGAACCATGATTTGAACCACCAACTATATAAGTTTGTTTTCCTTTTCTTTTCTACCCTATAATGTTGATTGAGGTTCGTACTAATTATTCTCTAAAATCATGACTTATGTTCAAAAATATTTTTTCTGATGATCAGATTCAACTTCCATTAAAGAATAAAAAGGGGAAAAAACCCTAAAATCATGATGAGTTGAGATAAAAGATGCAATCCTAATATTAAAGTAGATTTCTTGTTTGAAAATACCTCTAGTTTTTATGCCCTAAAAATCACGAATTTTATCTACACTTACCTCTTGATTTAAGGTTTCCAACACATAGAGCAGAGTTTTTCGTCCTGTTTGAGTCTTTACAATGGAGGAAAATAGAAAATTGCATATAACGTTAAGGGAGATGATGGAAAATGCATCGATTAAAGCCTTGTAGTTTTTTTTTCCAATCTTCACTTGTTTTTGGGTGAGAGTTTGCTTCAATGGTGAAGTAGTACGTAACTCTTTTAGTTGGTGAAGAAGATTGTAATTAAAGTAGAAAGGAATTTTAATGAGGAAAGAATTTTAGTTTTGGCTTGGCTTAAGCCGAGCCATATGACACTTAATAGTAACTTTAGGTCCCTTTTATTAACCATCAGATATTTTTAATCTATGGACATTCACAAACGTTACAAATTAAGTCAAAAATCATGGGAACCGGTCCCTTGGTAGAAAACTAGTTAGAAATCATTTTATAAATCTAATTAGTTTTTCACAAAATCTTTGATCCCTACAAAATCTCTTCTTAAAATCTAAACAAACCATAAGTTATTAATTAATTAGTTACAGTTGATTCATTTTATATATATATATAAAAGGAGGTAGGGAGGGTGGCGTAGGATTTAATTTTATGCTATAAATATGCAAGTGCATGCACTAGCTCATCGATCATATCTTAATAATGTCTATCAATCCTTCAGATTCCGTTATCATGATGATCTTCTCAAAGGTGTGCACCTTTCCACACGCGTGTGAATTGGTTGTCCATCCTTTCCACACGGGCTCTGCGCATGTGGGTTGAATATTCAAACACACTACATTCGTTGCCACCCACGTGCGCTTCACGCGCACCTCCTACACGTGCTTTGCGCGTGACAAACTCATTTTGCCCCCTCACACGCGCGCGTGTGATTTGGTAAATTTTACGGCGCGTTATTATTAAAAAAAAAATTGTATGTGATGCCACTTGTAGAATCGTGGACTAATATGATCTGAACATTGAGGAGATCTTCTATACACAACATTAGCCTTTGAATCAAATTTGAGTGAGCTCTAAAATTGGTGTAAGTGGAGTGTAAATAAAATATAAATAAAATAGATATGGTGTGGGTCCACTGATAACGATGTATAGTCAGATGTGATCTAAATGTCGAGGAATCATCGTCCAAAAAAATGAGCTATTGGATTGACTCTATACGACCCCACTGGAAAGTGTAAACCAAGTGTAAATAAATAAGATTATAAGACACAACCGGTATTTATAAAAAAGTTTTAAAAAAAAACTAAGGTGAGGACGTTCTGTAGGCACTCCCTCATATTTAGTTGCTCCTCCTGCCTCCTTTTCTCTCTCCATCTCTCTCCTCTCTGTTTAAAAAACTCACCGACTTTGGCGGTAGCATTAGTCGTTATTGTTAGCTAATGCAGCCCCTTATATAGTAAAGATAGGGTCAGGTTATATAGCCCATTTATATAACCCCTCGCTTGTGGGGACCACATGTACTGTATCCAGGGGCTGATTTTTTGAGAGGATGTTCGTCATATTAAAAAATCAGTTCGTTCTAAAACTTCTAACCCCATCAAATTAGCCCTTAAAAAATATGTAAATTTTAAACTTTTATTTTGACTGTTGATTTAAAACGGGTAGATTTGAGGTTAGAAATTTCAGAACACTCTGATTTCAGGTAACTATGCTCTCCTCATCATGTAAATCATTTTCTCTAAAAATTAGCCTCTGGATGCATTATATGTGGGCCCCACAGACGAGGGTTATATAAGGGGGCTATATAACCTGACCCATATATATATAGCGGTTTTTGCTGACTAGGACAAACATGAATTGCTGACTGGGACAAATATCCAACTCTTAATTATTAAAAGTTAAAAATGTTATAACTTTTTATGTATAAATCAGTTTTTAACAAAATTTATATTTTTGAAAATGGCTCGAGAAGATCTTTAAAATGTGACCAGACACTAATGCTAA
>MVGT01000169.1:168927-190018 GCA_002174775.1 Macleaya cordata
TGAAACAATCAATTGGTGGAGGTTTGCATTGAAATAGTTTTACTTTAATTATTTTAAAATTGTTTGAATTGGGTAATAATATTAATTTTAATTTTAATGAATTATAGGTATTTTAATTTTTATGTGTTTTATGGTAATAACACAAAATATTATTAATGACAATGAAAATTTTATTTTTATACTATTCTTTATTATTTTGTTTTAATTATTTTCCATAATGAAGAAGTGTACAACCATAACCCTGTCACAATATGAAACCCTAAATGACGTTGCAAAATATTACATAATGTTAATATCAAGTTCATATTTTATTTTTTTAGTATATACGAAAAATAAATTCCAATGTAAATTAATAACATCCCAAATCCCAATTTTCTTTTCTGTTGTAGGTTTTGTCAACTGATCTTTGTGTTCAATTGGTTATTCACCCTAGGGTTTTATGAGAAAAATTAATAATATTTTCGTTGATTATTTTTTATATGTTAATATAATTCTTTTTTCTGCAATCTTATCACAATTAATAATTGTTATTTTTTTTTGTATTTATATCCTTTTGTTAAAAAATATTTATAGCTTATTTAATTAACGTAGAAAATTTTATTAATGAACTTTCTATAGTAATTTTTTTTATTAATTTAAACACTTATACAATATGTTTGAAGATCACTATAGTATATAATATTATTTTCTGTTCAAAAAAAAATATAATAAATAATATTATTTTTTTATTTTCTATACATTTTTATTTTTTCCTTTTATTTCAATACATGTTAACTCTTTTTTTTTTTAGAATATTTAACCGTGCTTAGCACGGGCTGCACATGCTTGTATATATGTATACATGAGTGAGCCTGTTTAGATGTTAATGGAAATTGAACCTGAATTTAGACTATCGACAACATCAGATAATTTAGAATTTAGAATTAATTAATAGTTAGTTAGTAGTTAGTTTGTTTGTTTGTTTTGATAAATTAACACTTATTTAATTACAAATATATTAATTTAACAAATTTACTCTCTTTCTCTCTAATATTAACTAACGGTCGATCTCCTCTTGCAGTATTATATATATATATAGCGCGCTAGCTCCACTGGGACTGGGGGTGTTTGTACGTTCTAAATGTCTAATCATTATCTAATTTAGGATGATAAAGTAAACCAATGTGCGTGCGTGCGTGCGCATGCACTTTGGGCTGCTTCAGGCCGGTGGCACCGCGTGCAGTACTGCGCACACGCACTAAGCCACTCACTGGTCACTGCCAATACTCACTAGCTACTACTACATATATATACATATACCGATCATATCATATCATACCATATCTTATCATATCATATCAGCCATATATATATATATATATATATGCACTATATATGCACTAGTATATATTGCACCACCACCACCACCCACAGTATATATAAATATATCCAAAATTACTTAACACCACCAACAACAACAACAACCACCCCCACTCCCCCGGCCCAACCCTAAAAAGTTCTTAAAAAATAAAAAAAAGTTTACAGTCATGATCTATGAATTAAACGTACGTACTGCTCTCGCTGGGAGACTGTTGTATATATAGTAAACGTATTGCTTGCTCATGAATTAATAAGCTAGCAGCTAGCTCATCATCAACTAGATATCAATATATACGTGCGTATACCTAAGTTATAACTTGATTCATCCATTCACGTACGTACATACGTACGAGCGATCATCAACAAGAATAAGATGATGATGATGATGATCAATGGCGGCCATGGCCTTCCCCGACCACAACGGCTCCCTCATCCTTTCTTCTTCTCCTTATTACCTCTTTTCATCTTTGATCTACTCTCATTTCCGTTATTAATGAATCAAATGGTGATGATTAGAGCAGAGAAAACAGAGCATGAGATCAATAACAAATTAAGCGTCTATGTGATATATATGGGAGCTCCACCTCCAACTTCAACTTCAACTTCAACTTCAACTTCATCACAAGGAGCAGGGTCGACATCCATGAGGGAAGACCACCTTCAGCTTCTCGCTTCATTCTTACTAGTAAACAGGTTTATTAATTAATTATACGTGGCACTACACGCCGCCCCTGCTAATTGGTTCATTTATTTATTTGATTAATTGTAATATACATATATAACATTAATTGATGGGTTAAGTTGCGGGTGCAATAGGGTACATACTAATTAAGTACTGATCGATCATTTCACATGCATACAGGAAGGAGGAAAATCAGATGGAAGAGCTTCATCAGCACTACTACTTATTAGCAGAAGCTGAGAAGAGACTGGTGCACAGCTATAGACACGGTTTCTCAGGATTCGCAGCCCGTTTATCCAAAAAAGAGGCTGAAGCAATCAAGGGACGAATAGGTAGTAGTACTGCAGCTGGAGGAGGAGGAGGAGGAGGAGGAGTTGTTTCTGTTTTTGAGGACCCCGTCCTTCAACTCCACACCACTCGATCATGGGACTTCCTGCAGTTTCAAACTGATCTTATTATTAATCATCATGATCATCAATATCAGACTATTACAACTCCACACCACTCCCCCACCGACTCATCATCATCGTATGGAACCGACACCATCATCGGAATACTCGATACAGGTACTTATGATTATGATGATGCATCGAAATCATCGATCCCAATCAATTAATTGATTAAATTTTAAGTACTGCCTACCAAAATATAATCTTTGGATCAGGTATATGGCCGGAATCAGAAAGTTTCAACGACAAAGGCATGGGACCCGTACCATCCCGATGGAAGGGAGTATGCATGCAAGGACATAATTTCCTTGCTGCTTCCAACTGTAACAGGTAATTTATTCACTAATTAATGGCTGGCCGACCGGGCTCCTTCAGCTTCATTATTAACTGCTGTACATGCCGGCGGTTCATCAACTGGCTGGTCACTTTCCTCTCCTTAAAATATACAACTATATATGTTACGTACAGAAAAGTGATCGGAGCAAGATACTACAACGATACCACTTCTTCACCGATTGCAGCAAGAGTAGGAACCACAAAAGATCATCTCCTGGAGGAGGAGACACCAAGAGACACGATCGGTCATGGAACCCACACTGCGTCCACTGCCGCAGGGGCTTCTGTGACCGGTGCATCCTACTATGGCCTAGCTGATGGGACTGCAAAGGGTGGCTCCCCTGGATCCAGGATCGCTATCTACAAGGTATGCACATCCAACGGATGCCGTGGGTCCTCCATCCTGGCTGCATTCGATGACGCAATAGGAGATGGGGTGGACGTGCTGTCCCTGTCACTGGGTGCATCCGCTTTCATGAGGCCAGACTTCTCCACTGACCCAGTTGCGATTGGAGCTTTCCATGCCGTCCAAAAGGGTATCACAGTGGTCTGCTCCGCCGGAAACGATGGACCCACGTCAGCTACAGTTGTAAACGCTGCTCCTTGGATCTTGACCGTTGCTGCAACCACCATCGATCGTGACTTCGAGTCCAATGTCGTCTTGGGTGGAGGTGGTGGTGGTGCAAACAAGGTCGTCAAGGTATGTAAATTTAATATTCATCCGATGTTGTCCTGTTTGATTATGAAGCTGAAGCCAAAGTGACAAACCAACACCCACCCAGTAAATGATCAGATGTGCTGCATGCTTGCCCAAAAGAAGGGGCAAAAAAAAAAAAAAATAGTAGTATATATAACACTTGCACCAAATTTAATCACTCTTTGGTTTGTCCTGTCTTTTTCAAGTACAGGGTGAAGCCATAAATTTCTCTAATCTGCAAAAGTCCCCAATATATCCCTTAATATATGCCGGTTCAGCAAAATCAAGTTCATCAAGCTCAGACAATGACACAAGGTAATATATTTATATATATATAGCTCATGAACTCCAGCTACTCTACATATTGCCTACGCACCTTAATTGATTACACATATATACTGATGTAATGTACTTTAATGGTGATCACCCAATTAATACTGCCTGTTATCATGCATTATGTGAACAATTAAATACTTGGTGCCTTAGTTGGTGGTACTTACTAGTTGTGATTCAGAAACTGCAACCCAGATTCACTGGATGGGAAAAAGATCAAGGGAAAGATCGTCCTCTGCGAGCATTCAGACACGAGCTATTCAAAAAGAGAGAAGATGGAGGGAGTGAAGGAAATGGGAGGGATTGGATTGGTATTGATCGATGACTTAGAAAGAGCAGTTGCGTTTCCTTATGGAGCTTTCCCACTCACTGTTGTCTCTTCAGGGGAAGCCGCTGAAATCCTCTCCTACATCAACTCAACCAGGTAAAACTTAAATAAATAATTAATTACGTCGATAAAAAAAATGTCACTTGCAATATTAGTACTAGTAGTAGGATTAGCAGTAGCAGATGAATTACCTTGTGACTAAGCGAAGTGACTTTTCTTCAAGAAATCCGGTTGCTACAATTCTACCAACTGCAGCTGTGACCAAATATAAGCCGGCGCCTGCAGTAGCCTACTTCTCTTCTAGAGGCCCTTCTCTTCAGACAAGCAACCTTCTTAAGGCAAGACTGCTACTCTCACCTCCACTTCTCTGCTCTGCTCTGCCAAAAAGAAAGAAAAAGACAATGATCCTTAACAAGGATTTCTTGAATTTGAGTTTTTGCGCAGCCAGACGTTGCCGCACCAGGTGTAAACATTCTAGCAGCATGGATGGGAACTAACGATACGTCAGAAGCTCCAGCCGGCCAGAAGCCATCCCAATTCAATTTGCTCTCGGGCACTTCCATGTCGTGTCCACATGTTTCTGGAATCGCTGCAATGATCAAATCTAGAAATCCCAGCTGGAGTCCCTCTGCTATCAGATCAGCCATTATGACAACAGGTCAGGATCCATACACAGGGGGAATTCATTGCCCACTTCTTCAAGTTTCTCAGAAAAAAATTTCCATACATGGAACAAAATAAGTAAATTGTAACTTACATGTGATTGACATTGAGGTATTTTCCACAGCAACTCAGACAAACAATGAGAAGGCCCTGCTTACAACAGATTCAGGTTCAGTGGCAACACCTTATGATTATGGTGCAGGGGAAGTAAGCCCATCAGGAGCATTGCAACCGGGGTTAGTTTATGAAATCAGTACAAATGACTACTTGCTGTTTCTCTGTAACTATGGATACCGAGTTTCCGAAATCAAACTCATCTCAAATGTACCTGATGGATTTAACTGTCCCAAGAATTCTAGCAAGGACTTAGTCTCCGAACTAAACTACCCCTCAATTGCCATTTCCAAATTCAACGGGAAAGAGAGCAAGAAAGTGAGTAGAACGGTCACAAATATTGGCGCAGATGATGAAACCATTTATACCGCTAACGTGGACTCACCAAGAGAGCTGGACGTGAAGGTGGTACCCCCCAAACTTCAGTTCTCAAAGAGCAGCAAGAAGCTCAGCTACCAAGTGATCTTCTCAGCAATCTCATCTTCTTCAGTGACAGGTGATCTCTTTGGGTCAATTACATGGAGTAATGGGAAGTATAAGGTCAGAACTACATTTGTGGTTGCTAGCGCCTGATCAAAGAAGATTGTCTACATTTCTAGCTTTGTCTCATTTCCCGGCAGCTTGATATGCACAAATAATAAAGATAGAAAGGAACACACTTTCACACTTCATGCAAGACTAATCTTTCATGCTGTTTCCATTATTAACAACAAGTAACATCACATTTTAAATCTTCTAACCATATCGAATGCAGGGAGAAAATTTATGTTGAACAGAATTGCAAACAGAAATGAGATTTTGATTGACTGAGAAAGAATGTACAAAATACCCTCTCTCTTTTTTTCTACCAGCAACTGAATAACCAAATATACATACACTTTAAAACAAAAAAGCTATGTAACATCGACACTTCACTCGTGTTGACACTTGTGGATACTTCAATGGGTACTTGCACATAATAATGTTAGATTTTGTGTGTCTATCTTGTGTGCACTTGCACATAATCGTGTTAGAACGTATTATATAGTTCTAAGTTAATGTCTTTTGTGTTCTAAAAATACAAAGTATAACTAAAATTAAAGCATATAATGATTGATACATGATCGTGTCAGACACCTCGTACCCGTGTCCGACACCGACACCCGTACCCGTATCAATGTTACATAGCAAAAAAGCTATATCGATAGAAACACAAACCATGTTGCCCAAATCAACAAAGTTTACCTACCAATCTAATCCACCGTAAACCATCTAAGCCCCATGTAACACACCGCATCATCATTTCTGTGAAGGTTCTTTCTCCATTCTTTTCTCTTCCGCCTTCCTCCGAGGTGAAGTCATTATTGACGTTGAAAATCTTGTGAATCCCATCTGGTGTCTTATCATTGACCATGTAGATAGTCTGACATGACCAATCCAGCAAGCTCTTGATCTCCATCTAACCATTCCAAACAGGAAAATGAGATGTAGTAAACGATTATGTATATCCTATCATTGCCTCAAAATAGTTTTAAGGATGTTCCTTTTTCTATTTCATCAGGGTTACAACTAACTGAGCATGTGAGAGACTAAGCAAGAGGGTTTCTAATCAAACAACTACCCAAAGTAGTTGGAAAGAAAAGACAGCAATTGTGCTAGTAACAGTACAAAGAGAAGCAGACAACTCAATGACCAAAACAATTCCAAGAAAGCATTGTGCACTCGTGGATAAAGCGAGAAAGAAATATTTTCGTTAAGGCTTATAGGCAGGCCAGGGAAGTCAATGTCATAAGATCATTACAAGCTTCTGCCGAAGCTGATGATCAAAGATTAAATGTCAAATTACCTGTCTCTAATGCTGCTATATGTGCACGAGTCACTTGCAATATCCTAAGTAAAAATTTATATTCCATGCTTAGAGTGTGTAGAATACTAGCAGGTTGTGTCATGATGAAATTATTCAAGAGACATCAAATACTTAAAACACGTAAAAAAAATAAAATAAAACCCTCCATAAATTAGTCTCGGTACATGTTCCACAGCAGCAAGTGCATTTCTGCAGAAGCAAGTGCATTATAAGCAAATAAGAAAGCACAGAAGTAGTATCAAATAACTGAGTTTATAACACCCAGTTAAACTCAACCAAATGGAAAGTAAAGCACCGAGATCAGAAAAACAGGTCTAATACTTGAAATTTACTTACAGATATGTCTGCTAGAGGCCTCCATGGCAATCTTTGGAAATGACCCAGAAGGGTAGAAGAAAGTCTTCATACCTGCAACATGTTAATAAGCTGATCAGAAAGTGTGCAGATAGAGATTCATGGTCATAACTTAGACACTACAAAAAATGAAACTACTGAATCTAACTTTCAGATGGAAAAGAAAAGGAAAAGGATCGATTGCATTTTAAATTTATGATTAGTTCCAATATATAGGAACTAGGTAGCAAATATTGGGTATTTATGTGACATATGAGAACATAAATAGATAAAGTACTGAACAAGAACCAAGTAAATCTGAATACCATTCTTCATGAAGACAGTGGCCTGGAGATCTTTGAAAACATAGAACAGAAATTTCCGGCACCTAAAGTCCTTTGGCTAGGACTTGTCAGGGTTTATAATTTGTCAGCGTGCACACAACAGACAACTAGTGACAGTTTGACACGGAACAGGTGCAGCTTCATGTTAGTTAGAAACAATAATACATATGAATGCTCCTACCCAATGACAAGAGGAACCTCTAAGTATGCTAGTTGCTAGGAAGTCAAAATATAGAAATTTCCACTTGAGTTAAGCTCTCTCAAAAGATTACTTAACCATCGTCCCAATGTTGGGGTTGACAACATGAATCCTAATTAGCTATTCAAATTATCTATGTTGAGCCATATCTTTAGTCAAAGCACGCTTTCTAATAACATTTATTTCCTAGATAAGGATTAAAAATTTGAAGCTGCTACAACTTTCATGCCAATGAAACTTCAACAATTATGATTCACTGTGTTTAAGCAATTCAATGACTTGAAGCAATAAGCAAAATGCTGGATCATCACTTCACATTTATTTGCTATTTATTATTTTTCAAGGATGCTACTTTTGTTTTGTCCTCCTTGCACCTTCACTGACCCACCATGCATGCGTGAACAATTTTTTTCAGATAAAGGGTGTGCAATCTTTCTTTGAAGGAAGAGCAGAACATTATGAACAATTTTTAGCAGGAAAATATAACAACTACTGATCAGAAAACATGCCCCACATCCCTAAATGCCAAGTACCCAACACAACAAAAAATTGCGTCCTAGATTTGATCCCAGTAGTAATTTTTAATCAGATAAACTCACTCTACCTCTGCCTCGCTGCTACAGTAGAAACTTCCTCCCTGATCTAATTTAGCTTTAGGTCCTGCTGAGCTGAGGCGAAGAACTGCCTGCTGCAATTTCTTCTTGTGCAATTCATTCGTGCTGTGCTCAGTGCTCTCACAAGCTTTCCACCAGAACCACCATTTCTTCAAGTGACCTTCGATCCAATGCCAAATTTTGCACCAAAAATCTTCCCTAAACTTCAAGCAACCGATCAGCTGGAGAACTAATCTCTATTTCAATAACTTAAACTTGTAATTCTACCATCATCTCCACTTCCACAATCTCCAGCTCTGCCGCCACCATCACACCCCCACCCTCCACCACGTGTTTACTCTTCCGCACCATCACTGACAAGGGTATTTCGGTCTTCATTGAAAAACTCCCAACAGTCGAAGTCGTCTGGACACGGTCAGTGACGGCCAGTCTTGGTCCTGGGACGTAAAAGTCTCCAGTTCGAACACTTATGGACAAAAGGATAATTAAACCTTAAACCTAGGGACATAAATCAAAATTTCCTAAAATTTTATAAAGAATATTCTAATTCCACCCTACTTCCTTGCATAACACACACTAAAAATTCTAAAAGTAGAAGTACTTCCATGTAATAGATTGTCTCATAATATCATTCCTTATGCAATACACAGTTGCACATCTATATTTCACAATTTTGAATAAATATTGTTTGTATGATATCATGCCACGTGTATTATTCTCGATATTCATTATCGGTACACGACACAACTTAAAAAATTCGTGCGACTCAAAGTGTTGAGTTACCTATATTTCATGTGCAACTAATTATGTCTCATAATATCACTCTTTACGCAATAGATAGTTGCACACATAATCAATATTTTCATTTGAGTAACTTATTATGTCCCATAATATCATTTCACACGCAAGAGATAGTTGCACATAGATACCTCTCGATATATATCTCTTCTCTCTTCTCAGTTTGGATGGAAACCAATCTAATTAGAGATCGGATTAGTAGTGGATGGAAAAATAAAAAAACTGACATAATTTAGATCTGTTGCGAATGGTTCAAATTAGGTAGCATACCGACCGCGATGCCCACCCCTAATAATACCTTTCACAATATATAGAATTAGAATATCATGTTCCCTTTCCCAATATTTACTGTTTTGGTACATAATATAGACATATATAGACCTGAACGTGTTACAACTTTCACTATACTAAGATTGAAAATTTATAACATACTAATTTTCAGGTTTGTCACGATTATAAACGTGACTAGTTCTATCACTGTTATAACCGTTAGATATCTTTGTTATATGGTAGAAAAAATCAGAAGTAAAATTAATTAGGTTTATTACGATTATAAGCGTGACAACCGTTGGATATTTTTGTCGTTCTAAAATTTACTAAGGTTATTAATGACATTTTGCGAATGCAAACATTTTCCTCTTTAATTCTAAACGTTTCCCTCTCAATCTATTCTTTAAATTTATGTTTCCCTCTAGTCCAACATTTTTATTATTCACTCACATTTCTTAGAAGTTAGAACAACTAATTAGAGAGGACAAACTCATTTAGGTTTTCCTCATCTCTCTCTCTCTCTCTCTCTCTCTCTATACTTCTATTTTGATCCCCAAAGTCGTAGATGAAGATTAAAATGTTAATGGAGAAATCCATAACCCCAAACTAATATTTCGATCATAATAGCAAACCCATATCTTGATTCTCTAAAACTTAATTAGTTTATGCATGCAAATATTAGGCGGATTAAACGCATAAACTTTAATCGATCTAGAGATATAATGCTTGCCACTAATATTAAAGATTCAAGATTTGATGCACTTACCTCGATCCATTACACTAGTTGATGAAGATGAGAATGGAGGTAGGATTTAGCTTCCTACCCAATGCACACCGAAACCCTAAGGGGGAGCCGCACATACGATGGGAGAGTGCAACTTGAGAGGGTGAAAACTATGAACCTTAATGCCTCCCTATTAATTCTTTTATACTCATATTCTATCATAATGAGTTTTAATAGGGTGTACATACCAACATCCAATAAGATGGTCCCTAACCCTAATAGGTCTATATAATTGGGTTTTGGTTAAGCCCAGTAATTAAAATACATGGGTAATCATTAATGGGTTAATGTAGGCCACATTCTAACATTCTCCCACTTGGCCCATATGACCCATTACCCATAAAAAAACAAAACAAGTTTTATTTTAATAAAACGTTTAAAATTCATTTTATTTCAAAATGACTCGATCAAGGGCTTAACAACAAAAGACATACACGCGATCACAATTTGAAAAACAATATCCCAATCTTAACCATCTTATTGACTATCATAATATCATGATTAAATAAGTCACTAGTGTGAGTCATGGCGGTTATGTATCTTCTATACAACACATTTTCTTCCATGTACCACATCACTAGAACTCATTTAATATGATCAATAATTAGGTAACTCTCATCATTAAAAGTTAGTACCATGATGCTTTTAATTGAGTCGGTTCAACTTAAATGTCTTGTCAAGACTATTCCTGTTGTCATGCATCCCATCATAAAATGTGTACACATAAGGAAAACAGAAAATCGGAAACATATTATTATAAGATCTCTAAATGTCTGAAAACTAATAACCAATCCATGATCCATAAATAAACATTACAAATGGCAACCTAGACCCATTGTTGCAACATGTTCCTTAAATGCCTTAGGTGCCAATCCCTTCGTCAATAGATCTGCAACCATGAGCTTCGTACTTATATGTCTTATAGACACTCGTTGTTTCCGAACTTCTTCCTTAACGATAAGAATTTAAGCTCTAGGTGCTTACCACCTGGTGAATTAGAATACTTATCGTTCTTGGAATAGTAGACTGCTGCACTGTTATCACAATAAATTCTCAGCGGCCTGGCAATAGAGTCGACAACTTCAAGTCCTGAGATAAAATTACGCAACCATAATGCATGTAGTGTGGTGTCATAACATGCAACAAACTCGACCTCCATAGTGTAGGAAGCATAAACTGTCTGTTTCCTACTTCTCCATGATATAGCTCCTTCTACTAACATGAAGACATAACCAGTGGTCGATTTCAAGCTATCAACGCACCCAAAAAAATCGAAGTCAGAGTAACCAACCACCTCCAGATTATCAGTTCTTCTGTAGGTAAGCATATAATCTTTTGTCCCTTGCAAATACCACATCACCTTCTTTGTTGTTTTCCAATGAGCAATTCCTGGGTTACTTTGGTAACGTCCAAGCATGCCCACTGCAAAACTAATATCTGGTCTGGTGCAGGTCTGTGCATACATAAGACTGCCTACTGCTGAAGCATAAGGATGTTTTTCCATTTCTTTCTTCTCAAGATCATTCTTTGGACATTGCATAAGACTGAACTTATCACCTTTCTGCACTGGCGCTTCAGTGGGTGAACAATCCTTCATGACAAATCTCTCTAAAACTCTTTCAATATAGCTCTTCTGAGACAAACCTAACAATCCTCGTTTTTGGTCTCAAAAGATTTCGATTTCGATAACAAATTTTGCCTCACCCATATCTTTTATTTCAAAGTTATTAGAGATAAATTTCTTAGTTTCGTGCAATAAACCAAGATCACTACTGGCGAGTAATATGTCGTCAACATACAAAATCAAAATTATGAACTTACTCCCACTAATCTTTAGATATATACATCGGTCAACGATGTTTTCCTCAAATCCAAAGCTAGTAATAGTATCATTAAACTTCAGATACCATTGTCGGGAGGCTTGCTTAAGTCCATATATTGATTTCTTAAGTTTACACGCCATATGTTCCTTTCCCTTTTCAAGATAGCCTTCAGGCTGATCCATGTAGACCTCTTCTTCTAAACTCCCATTCAGAAAAGCTGTTTTCACATCCATCTGGTGAAGCTCTAGATCGTAATGAGCTACCAAAGCCATAATAATTCTAAGTGAGTCCTTTTTGGATACCAGTGAAAAGGTCTCATTATAATCAATGCCTTCCTTGTGAGTGAAACCTTTCGCCACAAGTCTAGCTTTATATCGTTCAATATTGCCCTTGGAGTCAAGTTTGGTCTTAAAGACCCACTTACATCCTACTTTCTGGTATCCTTCAGGTAATTCAACGAGTTCCCAGACTTCATTCTATGTCATTGATTTCAACTCATCATTCATGGCATCAATCCACTTTTCAGAATTAACACTTTATAAGGCTTGTGAAAACAAAACCAGATCTTTACTTGTCCCTATGTCATAATCAGATTTTGAAGATACACCATATAATGAGGAATAGCAGATATCCTTTCTCTCTGAAACCTACGTAATTCTCCTAGTTGTGGTTCTTCAATCATCTGTTCATCGATGACATCATCGTCATGGGGTAGTGGATCATTTATTTGTTGTTGTTCCATATTATCATTTGGATGATTAACTATTGGAACGACAACTCTTTTTGAAGTTACGGGTATAGGGACTGTTACCCGTATTTCTTCATTAACTACATTTCGTGATTCACTACTCCCACTAGATTCACCATCCTCAAGAAATCTGGTATTACCGGTTTCAACAATTCTCGTACTATGATTAGGACAATAAAACTTATGCCCTTTGGATTTCTCAGAGTATCTAATAAATAATCCATTGATCGTTCTAGAATCCAATTTCTTTTCTTGTGGGTTATAAATTCTAACTTCTGCTAGACAACCCCAAACAAGCAGGTGTCTTAAACTGGGTTTCCTACCAGTCCATAGCTCAAAAGGAGTTTTTGGAACTGACTTGCTAGGAACCCGGTTTGATATATACGTAGCGGTCTTAAGAGCTTCGCCCCACAACGTTATGGGTAAAGTATTATTGCTTAACATACTTCTAACCATATCCATAAGCGTACGATTATGCCTCTCAGCAACACCATTCTGCTGTGGCATCCCAGGCATCGTGTATTGCGCACAAATACCAAGCTTTTCAAGGAGTTTGGCAAATGGACCGGGGTGTTGTCCCGATTCATCATACCTTCAATAATATTCACCACCTCGATCAAATCTGATGATCTTCACCTTTCTATCTAATTGTCTTTCAAGCTCAGTAATGAACACCTCAACGACATTCACTGACTGAGATTTGTCATGCAACAAATAGATGTATCCATATCGTGAAAAATCATCAATAAAGATGATGAAATATTTTTCTCCACCTAAACATGTAGTGGAGAAAGGTCCACATATATCAGTATGCATAATCTCAAGAAGTTCACTACTTCTTGTGGCTCCTTTCTTGGTGTGTTTGGTTACCTTTCCCTTAATACAATCAATACATACTCTAAAATCAGTAAAGTCTTGGGTTGGAAGAATCCCATCCTTCACCAATCTTTCTATTCTTTCTTTGGAGATATGCCCCAATCTTTTATGCCACAAGTTAGCAGAATTCTCATTAATCATGTTACGTTTACTTTCAATACTCACACTATGATGTTGGGTCAAAAGGGTTTCAGCGTATTGGATATCTAGATTAACCTTATACAAACCATCACACAAACTACCAGAACCTACAAGAATGGAATTCTTAAATAAACTGAAGCATTGATTATTTAAATTAAAGGAATATCCACAAAGATCTAATTTAGATAAGGAAATCAAATTACGTGTCACAGAAGGCACGTATAAAGTATGAGAGAGGTCCAAACTAAAACCAGTAGAAAGAATTAAACGGTAAGTTTCTGTGGCTAATACTTCAGCTTGACTTTTATTTCCCATGAAAAGAAAGCGTTCAGTTGGACTAGGGGTTTGGCTTGATTGGTATCCCTGCATCGTATTAGAAACATGAACATTAGTGCCCGAATCAATCCACCAAGTATTAGAAGGAACATTAACAAGATTTGATTCGAAACACACAAGAGCTAATTTCTCACCTTTCTTTTTGAACCAAGCCTTACGCTTTGGACAATCCTTTCAGATATGTCCTTCCTTCCTACAGAAGAAACACTTAAGGTTCTCCTTTTTCTGGACATGTGAAGCATGAGTAGGTCCATTTTCCTTTGATGGTGTTGATTTCTTTCCTTTCCCTGGCTTCCACTTCTTCTTTGCTCTTTGAGTCATGAGATTAATAGAGAAGCTTCCTTGTTGCTCGAGTCTTGCCTCCTCTTGAACTATCATACTTGATAGTTCATTCACATTCCATTTGTCTTTAAGAGAATTATAATTCATTTGGAATGGACCATACTGAGGAGGCAAAGAATTCATAATAAACTGAACCAGAAAGGATTCTTCTACGTTCATCCCTAATCCACCCAATTTAGCTGCAATGTTTGACATCTCAAGAATGTGCTCTTGCAAACCTTTCACACCATCATATTTCATGGTGGTGAGTTGAGCCATAAGCGTGCCGGCTAAAGACTTATCAGCGGCATGAAATCTATCCTCAATTCCTTTCAAAAATGCCTTAGCATTTTCAGCTTGAGGTAGAGCAGTCTTAATGTTGTTTGCGATAGTCATCCGCATGAGCATTAAGCTTAGTCTATTCGATCTTTCCCAGGCATCATAAACACTCTGCTCATCCGCACTGCTGTCGTCGGTAAGTGCAGCGGGTTTCTCAGATACAAGAGATAAGTCAAGATCAAGAACACCTAAGGTGAACTTGATATGCTCACTCCATTCAGAGAAGTTTGAGCCATTAAGCATCGGAATAGACGAAGCATGCGAATGAAGAGAAACTGGTACTGAAACTGCAAAGGATTAAGATTCATACAAAACAATAAGAATATAAATTCGCTCGCATCAATGTAATTCAGAAATTATAACATACATTCTGATAATCAATGAACTAACTGTATCATCAAAACTTTCCTTTGGGATAAAATTAAGACATACATAGTGTTCATTAAATGGATGACCCCTCACCCCTATAAAGCCAATTAAATACATATCATCCAATCAAGAAAACTTGATACCTTTGGGTATTTTAGGTTAGCTTAATCAGATGTAGTCATTTAATTGCTTTATACCGTTCTCTAATCATCTCAACTGATGATTAATCTTTGGACCAATCCTCAGTCTGTAATTAGAAAACGCGATTTTTGCTATGTCACTAACTTAATGTATGGGTAATTACATTAAATTACAATAATATGAATGTAAATACAAAGGTCTATCTTCTCCATAGGTCACTTTGGCGACCGTCATACTGGTTAAACCTATAATATTCACAATCCACTAATATGACATATATAGCAAGATATAATCATAATTAATGTCAATTAAATTTATTTTAAATTGACTAGATTATGATTCCAATGCGTCCGGCTCGAAAAAACGAACAAAACAAGCCTTTACGGCTAAAAAAACGTACATAAAATGAACCCGAAAACGTATAAAAACTAATAACAAGAAAATCGGTTCAATTTAATTTCAATTTCAGAAATAAAATTTGGTTATAGTGTATTGGTTCTGGTACTGGAACCAATTTCTAAAATTGGTTCTGGGTCACAAATCCGGGTCGGGTCACAAGCGGGTCGGGTCAGCATGCGGGTCGGGTCAGCATTCCGGGTCGGGTCAAACCGATTCAAATTCTGGTGGATCAGACCGAGACAACTCGGTTTAGTTCATCGAGTTAACTCGGCTTGACACGTCCCCATCTTCTCCTTAATTAGTCTAAGGGCCCTATATAATATTCAATATTAGGGTTTGGGTCCTACAAAAGACCAGCTTTGAGTTTAGGTCCTGGATTGACGGTTGACTCAGTTGACCGTCCAAAAAATTACCGGAACGTTAAGAGACCTCATTAAAATGACGAGAATACCCTTAACATTGATTTGAATTACCATTATCTCTGAACATCCATTATCTCCGTTAACCTTACTTGCACGTGCGAAACACGTGAACGATGTTGATCGATTCTGCCAAATTGACGATCAGGATTAAACTTTGGGTATAAAATCTAAAAATCGTTGGAGACCTAATTTTTATGGGCTCGTCATCTTGTTAGGGTTCTGGCGACGACATCTCCTCCATTTCTGGTGATTTTAAGGTTTGATCAGTGCAGTGGGTTTAAATCGCTCCACAAAAACTATATAGAACATATGGAGACCTGAAAGGAATAAAAAAGGGGCGTGAGATCTGGATGTTTTGGGGTCAAACAAGCCACAAAACCGATCTAGGTTTTGTTTGGTCGAAGAGCAGTGAGGACGAAGACGACGACGAACTAGAGAGATAAAGAAGAGAGAGAGAGAGAGAGAGAGATGCCTTAATTCCTTATCCTAGTTTTTACTTGGAATCCTTGTTAGCACTTAAATGCAAAGCTTACATTATGGATCCACATGCTTTTCCATATAGATGCGCTTGGATGTTGTGTTTTACGAGTTTGGCGATTTGTCTGGTTTAGTTAATCTTAGTAGAAGTTATTGTTATGTTGTAATCTTAGTTTACTCAGATTCAACTTCTTATTGAGTATGGTTTTAGGTCCTGCTGTAAATTTGAAATTAGTTTTGGGTCCTATTAATGGCGGATCCCAGCAGATTGCAGGTTATGTTTGTTGATGCTTACCTCGAAGTTCCAGTTGAAGTTGCTGCTCGGACTGAATTTTTCAGCCATTTTTGGCACTTAGAATAGGTGAACAATGGATCGAATTGGGAGGGATGATATTTGTGAAAGAGAATACCAGGATCGTCACTTGCAGAAGATAGATGTGGTGAAAAAATGGTGGTTTTGAGGTGTTTTTATAGAGAGGGTCCCAACGACTATGTTACAACGGCTCTTTATATCGCAGCCATTGGATCATGGTTGTGCCTTGACCCTTATATAAAAATAACTGAAGTCACATGACTTTTAAACCACGGGAACAAGTCACGTCAGGACGGTCAACTAACAGCATTAGTTTATTTAGTTATTTATTTAATTCAATTAATTAAAAGTGATTTTTTAGACGGTCAACAGAGTCAACCGTCAATCCAGGACCTAGACTCAAAGCTGGTCTTTTGTAGGACCCAAACCCTAATATTGAATATTATATAGGACCCTTAGACTAATTAACCCAAAAAAAATAACGGAGAACAAAAATCGCAAATCTCATTGTTCGAGATTTGCGGAACATGTTCGTAATCCTAATCTGCTACTCCCACATGTCACCTCTAACACCAACAAATCAATGGCCGAAAAAATTAAAAATAAAAGAAAATCACTCGAAAAATCCGGCCGAAAAAACTCGATCAGTAAGTTTAATTAATAAGGAAATCAGAGAGATTCTTATTTTTTATTTTTAACAGGATCCATTCTCGATTAAACAAATCTTTAATCAATCATTCAGTAACCACCATACAAATTTCCAACGAAAGGACCCTATTAAATTAAAAAAAAAAAATACGTTGCTGACAGAAGGTACTCTGTTTCATCTTTGCAAAACAGAGTACCAAATTCAATTTTAATCCATAAGTAATGATAACTAATCATTAGCCAATAACAATTATTAGTAATCATTAGGCAATAGCTATTGTAAACAAACAATAATTAATAAACTATCAACTGAAGATAGATTACATCAGGCACTCCCATTAACAATAGACGTACATATTGAATACCATTAATACGAGATAAATAATAATCTATCTTATGATACAAATCAAACAGCAATAATAAATTAATAATATGTATATATTTGATCAAAACAGAAACTTGATCAACCCGATTATATCAACCAAAATAAGGAACTTCACACAACCGTGAACCCTCGATACAAACCTCGAATCACATTAATGAACAAGTAAGATAAATCAGCCTTTAGGCTCTGATACCACATCTAAAACTTAATTAGTTTATGCATGCAAATATTAGGCGGATTAAACACATAAACTTTAATCGATCTAGAGATATCATGCTTGCCACTAATATTAAAGATTTAAGATTTGATGCACTTACCTCGATCCATTACGCTAGTTGATGAAGATGAGAATGGAGGCAGGCTTTAGTTTCCTACCCAATGCACACCGAAACCCTAAAGGCGAGCCGCACATATATGGAAGAGTGTAACTTGAGAGGGTGAAAACTATGAACCCTAATGCCTCCCTATTAATCCTTTTATGTTCATATTCCATCATAATGAGTTTTAATAGGGTGTACCTACCAACATCCAATAAGATGGTCCCTAACCCTAATGGGTCTATACAATTGGATTTTGGTTAAGCCCAGTAATTAAAACACATGGGTAATCATTAATGGGTTAATGTGGGCCACATTCTAACAGATTCTTCTTTTGAAATGCCAGAGCCCAAGTGAGGAAATTTTGGTTTGTTATAGTACTGACTCATAACTTTAAGAAGTACAAAAAATTAATATGGTAATTAATGTGATATAATTAAAAGTCGATAATACAAAGATGATGGTGATGTGGTAGTAAGGTGAAAGTAGTGATGACATGGCAGTAGTGATGCGGCAATAATAGTGAGGTAGAGATCAGGTGGCGGTGGCAGTGGTGATGAAGTAGCAACAATCTATGTAGTGGTGAGGTGGCAACGGTAGTGGTACGTAGTGGTGGTGATTGTGATATGGTACTAGTGAATTGAAGGTGGTGGTGGTGAGGTGATAGTCATCTAGCAACGATAAAGTGGAGGTGGTAGTGGTAGTGAGGTAGGTGGCTCTGTGGAGATGATGGTGATGGTGATGTGACAAAGGCAGTGGTAGTGAGGTGGTGATGATAATGTGGCAGTAGTAGTGAGGTGACGATTGTGGTGAAGTAGCGGTAGTGGTGGTTTTGGTGGCAATGGAGAAAAATAAGAGAAAAAAAGAACTTTACTGAATATCAAACATGCAAATTTGAAATGGATATAGGTTTAAAAAAATGCATAGGATGAGAAATAGATTATGCAAATAGCCCAATACAACTTGCATACTTAGAGTTATGGAAAATAAGCAATTACATATGGCTCCTACATTTGAATTTGGTTGCTATGAACTTCAATACCTTACGGAACATCATTAAAATATATTTATTGGAAATGCAAATAAGATTTAAAAGGTGCATATGTTCAAAACTATGAACAAAAGACTGTAGAAGCTACAACTTGTATACCAGTATAGGTTTTTAACTATATAAATAGAGGTTAAAGTTCCATATGCACACTTTAGTGAACATCAAAATATGTTTATCTGAAATGCAAATATAATTTAAATGGTGCATATGCTCAAAACTATACAAAAAAAGGATTATGCAAATTATAACTTGCATACTACTTGGGTTTGTTATTATGCACAATTTGGTTTGTATACCAGGGTATGTAATTTTTTTTTTAAATTTAGTATTGTTGTCTGATTTTATTTTGAAGATATTAAAAAATATAAATTTTGTCAAAATTTAATTTATAGAATAAAAGTTATTGCATTTTAAAATACTATTTTTTTCTCTTCTCCACCTCACTTTTTTTTTCGAGAAATAAAGTGACAAAACTATGCAAATCAATTAATATAGGGGTAATTGCGGCATTTACAAATTTTAGAAAAATAGCACGTACGACGAAATTTAAATTCATTTGCATCTCGAGGAGCGCATTTATTTGACGAAAAAGATTAGAGAACTCTATGTGCATGTGTTTTCCGTGCTTGTCCTCTCCTCACAAGCTTCAAAAAAAGGAGGGTCTTGGCCTCCTTTTCGTGATTATTTATAGTGTTGTTATAGTAAAAGTACTGCACTATTAATTGTATTTCTTTCTCTCCATTTGACATTCACCTTAAACTTTAATTAATCTTTTTTCTTATAAGAACATAAAACTTTAATTAATCTCTTACATACGTAATGGGCCGGGTGTCTACGAGTCTATCGACAAATTTTTACGCCCAGTAAATTATTATTATCATATTACTTAGTCCTACTCATCTCAATTTTTGGCATCCGAGGCTTTTGGAATCCGAGGCTAGATTCGATTGGATTATTTAAATGCAAGATGCTTGATCCGACGGCCAACCCACCCAATAATAAAATGGTAGATGGTCTATGATTCTATGCAACGAGAACCCATGATCCATACCCATGCTAGCTTACACTTGTTTGTGCAAATGAGCTGTAAGAAAAAATAGATAGAAGGTCTATTAAGAAACCAGACGAGACTGAACTGATGTAGTAAAAATTTTGACTTTTTAGATGGACAAAAATACCTTTCTAAGACGACGGACGGTAAGCATCAAATTGAAGGATTCTTGCTAACAACTATTTGTTCTGGTGGTTGGCATCCCTCCTTATAACATAAAAGTTTTGGGTTCAAAACTCCTTAGCTGTGGTATTACCATTGAATGAGGCCTATGTAATTTCTATCTAGTATATATATAGATGTATGTACGTATAGGTACTCGTTTGGGGTGTTCTCGTTACTGGGCGACTTTCTCTTCGCTGTTATGAGGCGATTTCTCTTTGTCTTTCGTATGTTTGTGGCAGTTATGTGCTCAGTCCTAATCCACTTACATGTTTCAAAGCCATGTAATTCGACCAATAGTCTCCCTCTCAAAAAAAAAAAAAATTTGAAGGATTCTTTTTTCTTTATTATTAGTCCAAACTAGTTTGTGATGAACATTTAAGTGCCCTCACACGAAATTGCTGATGGAAGCCGGAGGGAGTGAGAGAGAACTTAAAGAGTGCGAGTGTCACTCACACACACACTGCCACCTGGTGTCAGGACTCAGGCTGGCTGTCACCCCGCGCGTAGTGCAATTAATAAATTGATTGACATAAATGTCCTCCTTATTTTAGAAATCCCGACCGTCTTCAGTCGTTTTCTTTTTCTTTCCTCTTTAAAACAAAGTTGGAGGGGAGGGATGG
>MVGT01000169.1:200246-215859 GCA_002174775.1 Macleaya cordata
TTTTTTTTTTTTTTTTTTCCGGATGATATGATGCTGACCTGAACCATAGATTGTTTTCTTTTTCAAAGATGAATCATATATGTGCTATTGTATCTTGGGTAGTTTGTAAACCATTTAAAAAGTAAATATCATCTCTACATTCATGAACAAATTGTTTTCTTTTTTTCTCTCTCTTCTGTTCTTATATGGCAGCGCAGCATCACTACCTAATACCCAGGTAAGGGCATTGCAAACCAAACAATGTGTCCATTGTTATGTATCTCTAAATAGATCGGACAGTTAAGTTATGGTAAATGGTCCAGACAAAATTTAGGCATTGGGTGATTAAGATCTACCCAGTTGGTTGGTTTCAGGCTTTCAGCTCAATTTGTTCTAAAGTGGGCTTATGGTTCCACTCCCCTGTATTTCTGCTTTTTTGTGTCTACCAACAATATAATACTGAAGACTCCTTACTCTGTTATTATTGAGTAGATCCACTTCAATGAACTACAAATTAGTTGGAAAGATAACATAGTGCCATTAATGTCCTTAGCCGGTTTCCTCAATTCTGCCATACATGCTGGAGAAATGAGAGGGTGAAGGTACAAACTAGAATTTAGAAAGCACATGAATGCTTGAGAAGCTAAAACACAAAAGTAGACACTTATGCAGTTAGAATTAAAATTCTTCTTCAATTTTCATTGTAAAACATTGTTAGAGTATTACATAGCACTTGAGTAGTACAGAAGATACGAGAAGAATGTCCATGTGTTGTGCCATTTAGTTCTTGTGTTTTCCTTGTAGGTGATGACTGTGTTCTCCTGTTGCCCTTCTTAATTTTGCCTCATTGTCAACTGTCTATGTAAGAACACCTTTTAGGGTGTAGTTACTAATAAATTTGTTTTGGCTCACAGGTGAACTGTCTATCATTCAATCCATTCAATGAATGGATTCTGGCTACAGCATCTTCAGACATGACTGTTAATCTATTCGATTTACGGAAGCTAACAACAGCACTACACAGTTTCTCCGGCCACACGTATGCTCTCTCTGTTTTGAACTTCTTATGTCATGTGCAATAACAGTACCAGCATGGAACTATGATATTGGTGACATAGTTTTTCTTTTTTCCATTTTTATGAGGCTCGCCTTGACTATGAACGCAGTTGTTTAAGTTTCAGTATCCATTTTAAAATTCCTAGTACGTCTTATCGTTTTCCAATTTGGATATGGAACCAATTTTGTAATGATTGTATGTAGGAGAATCTAGTTCTGTTTAGATATCATACGCACTGTACATTGTGGGTAATCTATCAGATTTTCATTCTTTACTGGTAGCTTATTTGGGGGGTGTTTATGCGTGGAATGCCTCATGCCAAGCATCTCCTACTGTAATAAACTTGCAGGGTTGAAAGTTCCTCTTCTTTTCCCCCCTCTTTTCCGGCATTGTTCTTACCATGTTCTTTTTCTTAAAGGGAGGAGGTATTCCAGGTCGAGTGGAGCCCTAAGCATGAAACTGTCTTGGCTACTTCTGCTGCTGACAGGAGGTTGATGATTTGGGACCTTAGCAGGTACAAAACAGTCAAATGCAATATGGTGCCAAAAATCTCTTAATTTTGATTCCTTTGCAAAATTTTACTTGATTTCTTTATGATTGTCGATCCATCTAGAATACTTGAAGTCTTCAACTTAACGAAGTTTGTCCTGTGCATTTCAAGCACTAGCCATGCCAATGATGATCAGACACCATTTAATTCTACTACTGGATCTTGTTCTTCATAATTGAAGTATACAAACCAGCTATTGCATAAAAAAGATATGAACAATTGAGATATCTATCATCCTCATGAACCCAGCCACCCCTTACGCCAAGCAGCCGATCAATCTATACTGCTTGTGTAGGTCTCAATTGGCGAGAAATGGGGTCATTGCCTGCACTTTTGTCCAATCCCCCCCTCCCACCCAAACTCTAAATATACAATATGAAGAATCACCAGTGAAAGCCATTTAGTAAACTTCCTGCATGTACATGACCTGTATGTTGAAGTTATCCTTCAGTTTCAGTACCCCGCTTAAGTTCCAGTGTTCTACTTGTTTTATCTGGTAATGTTCTTAGCTCTTTAAAAGGTTGACTTCTAAGCATCTTTTTCTTCTCCTGCTAATGAATCTTTCAGGATCGGTGATGAGCAATCAGAAGAAGACGCCGAGGATGGGCCACCTGAGCTGCTTTTTTCTCATGGGGGTCACACAGCCAAGATCTCAGATTTCTCATGGAACCAAAACGAGCCGTGGGTCATTTCAAGTGTGGCAGAGGATAACATACTTCAGGTCTGGCAGATGGCTGAGAGCATTTATCAGTGACAATCATGATTTGCTACTCCCATAAATAGATTTTGATGCAGCGCCCACAAGCAACCCTAAGTTGGTGCAGGGATTATTTCTTTTCTTTGTACTTTTGTAGCATTTGAGATGTAGTCATCTCTACACAAGTTGGAATGTGCCCTTGCATTGTGACTGTTCTTAACTTACCGTACTACTACACTTCTCTAGGCAGTGCTTTACATGTATAAGCAAGTTAAATCTAAAATCTATTCTCTCCTTATGTAAGGAAGCTGTTTAGTTTCGAGGAAGTCTTTTTGAATGCTAAAATATATTGATTCTTAGAGTTGAAGTCTCCCTGAACTATTTTCGTTTGGCATGTATTCTGTCCAAACCAGAAGAGCTGTTACTATCTCCTTGGCATTTTTTTCCTACCAACCAACTTTTGAGAGGTTAGTCATTTTAGGACTTGATTTTACACATCAGCCTTTACACACCATCTCCGTCTGGGCTGACCTAGGCCGATATCCGTCTACTACCAGTTCCGAAAGCGCGGTGAAGGGCCCACCTGCAGGACATCCAGCTCTTCACTACTAGTTTCTCTACTTCTAGCTTTATGTTTGTTTATAGATCAGCCAACACAGTTGCAGATGCCCTAACCACAGGCCATGGCCCTAACATTTGAGGTTTATGAGGCTGATCCCTCCATCTTTTATCTTTGACTTGCTTTCAGCAGACAATCGTTTGCCCATAAGATTTAGAACTTTGAACTTGGAACATTTTTTGTTCCAGTTTCTTTCTTTAGGATGATTTACATAGTGACTAAATCATTCATCCTCATGCTCCATGCCAGACCCACATGCACGTTTTAGATATCAAGCAACCATTGCATCACACACTAACTATTAAGTGGACTAAGAATAGATTGCCCCCTTTCATGAAGGGTTTTGTTTGCCATTTGATAGTTAAGCTGGCTGGGCTTTGTTTTGAAAAAAAAGAAAGATATGTCCTGAAACAACATCACCCCTTTATTATTTTATAACTACATGTCTCGGTCAAAAATTTCAATAGTATAGTATAGTTCACTAGCACAAACTGAGGTCAAGCCTGTTGAGGAAGATAGCATCTCTATGGACTTCAAAAAATAGTATAAAATTTTATTTTTTTCAAAAGAACTCTTAAGGTTTCATCCTTGAAGACTCTCCAACAGCTTTTTCCATTCTCGTGTACCATTCACCGATCCGTGTGTGCTCCACCATATCTCTACCAGACCTTAGGTATCTGATGGGTCTTAAAACGCCAAACACAGCAAGGTCTCCTAAGTTTGGTCTGGAGCCCCCTGCAAAGCAAACATTGTTTGTCACGAGACACGTACATAATGAGTTTTTCCGAGACTGAACTAAGGAATACAAAAATCCTACACTCCTCAAACATTAACATGATGAGATGAAATGTACTAACCAAGAAATTCCCGCCCATCTAGAGCATCCACCCATGTTTCCGCAGCTTCATACAGTGCTGCACGTTCATCTGTGATGTTATATTTCTTTTTCAGATTCTTGGACACAAAATACATAGCAGCAGCTCCAGCATATTTCGCTGTTATTCTCTCTACAAAGCTGAAATTACCTGCAGTTACAAGTTAGATCATCTGTTGGATTTGACATCGAGGTTATTTCTTTTTAATTAAATTTAAAATCATATTCACAGAGACTTAAACAAAGTAGAACTTTGTTGACATATGCATATCTGAAAACAGTTATGAACAGCAGTAAAATTGCAGGCCAATACAACAAAATCAATGGATTAACTTCATACAACTAAAACTCTTACCAAAGACGAAGTAGGAAGGATGTATGGTTCTGATCTCAATCAATGTCTACCAAATGTGCTCCATCGATAGGATAGCTTTCCACATTGAATACGTGCAAGGGAATCCTAGTGGGACCCATCTAAGAATCCTTGATAAAAATTAGCAAGGAGGATGGTTGTGGTTACAATTATCAGGTCAGGTGGATTCCGGTGTAGCAAAACAATGGGTGGAAACCTTAATTTGGTGGGATGGTGGGGGACCCAAATTAAATGGTTTCACAGAAAACTCTCAGTAATTAGGGACGGACATTAAGATGCCAAGTCAAAGTATTACAAACAATTTTCACCTTAAATTTGGATGTGAAGTTCTTATCCGCCGATAGCTACATTTTCAAAAGCTAATAATTTTCTGTACAAAAGTAAGTGCGAAGCTAGAGTGACCAACCAAACAGAGAAACATCGTTTGTGCTGATCAGCATTCACTCCCCCACTAATCATTGCTTCTTAAAATACTGACTTTAGAACCTAGGGCTCCGGCTTACTCATGCCTAACCGATCAACTAATACAAAATTTGCTCTAAATCCCATTTTTCATACTTCCCCTAATGTTGTCAATATTATTCATGAAAGTCTCTCCTTCCAGCACCACAAAGTTGGAGCACTAATCGGGCAGATATGTTCCCTCTGCACCCTTTGCCAAGAAAGCACACAATCACCAAAGCCAGACAGATTGAGAGAAGTGATACTAAATCCATTGATCATTCAACAGCTACCCATGATCAATATGACAGAGAACTTTCCTAGGACAACCCTGAGAGTGATAACGAGGCTTGAAACACCCAAATGTCACTACTGATCAAAGTGAATGATTTGAGTGAGTGAGTGACTTTGCTTTCTACTGGGACAATCTCTTTATGCAGCAGGTCCTTCTGGTTATGGCTGGGACCCCATGTAAGTGACTGATTTCTAGTCTTATCACTCAGAGACTTTTCTATCTTTTTACATGGCTTTCTTAGGGCTGGCCATTTTAATAAACGCATCTTTTACTGATAAAAAACCTGAATGTCACAATCTCGCCTCTTAGAAACTCCACAAACTCCTTTTTACTTTCGAGTATCCATTTCTGTTTGAAATACCTTCCTCCGTAATCCATCCAGTTGTTCAAAACCTCTACACAAACTTAGAAGAAGAACTTGCACCATGCAGAATCCAACTTCTGAACAGACTTCAGATCAAATAGGATCTTTGTAACCAACACCAATGAAATTTCTACATTGAACCCTCCCAAAGTCATGACTAACCTCCAACTTCTACAAAGATTTGAGACCAAAATGCAAGATATTAAGAGGCTTTTTATTCAAGCTCTAACACCACTATGCTCAAATCTAATATGAAAATTCCTGATACACCATTAGTATATGACACCAAAAGGGTCCAGTTATCACATGATCCCCAACGAGGTGTTAAGGTTTGACAGATGTTCTTCAAAACAGCTACTAATGATCCCCAATCAAGTAGAAATAGAATAGACGATGGACCCAATGTCTCTACAAGGATGGATGACTAGGCCTACCCATTTGAAAACGACTACTAACATGAACGTGCCCAAAAAAGACAAAGGGGAGCAAACTATTATTGAGGCAAACAATATACAAAAGCGGTGAACACAATCTAATTGATTGATATTGCTAGACTGTTCTGTGAGCATAATCATAAAACACCAAGATATTTTTTTTTGTATAATAAAACACCAAGTTCTACTTTGTCACTTTGTCCATTACAAACATCAACAACCTAGGTAAACCAATAATCTAATGCTTATGCACATTCTAAGTGCATGAGAATTAATATGTATTTTCGTGAGTATATATACTTCATAGATTAAATGTTTCATCAGGATTCATTAAAATTTAATAGAATATGCCAAAAAAATTTAAGTCACTGCGGCAGCTGGTGCAAATTTCTTCCCATTTCCTTTCAAAAATTATTTTAATATAAGTTTTCTGGGATTTTTTATATGTTCATATACATTTTCAAAAAAGAAGACGAAAGATAGAATAGAAATGATAAACAAGACAACTGCCATTCCATAGATGGGTTAGCATAAAGATCTTCATATTCAACTCTTAACCAGTATGATGGTTAAATCATAACTAGTACAGAATAGAACTGCTTACCATGGCTTGTGATGTAGTCAAAAGACTCGAGAGCCTCAGAAGTAGTTCGGTATATGTTTGGTGATAAGATATGCACCAAGTGATTATCAACCCACCTACATTGCCACAAGAAGCATTCAGCCCAATGATCATGTCAAAAACCAAGATCCCCAAATACACATTCAACGCATTGATTATATCAATTAGGATCATCTGCTAGAAAGTATGACCATCTTAAAGAAAGCCAAAAAAAAAAGTTGAGCTTCCCATACTTGCGCCATTTGTTCTCCTCATTGTCATCAGTGGGAACAGAATCAACAGATTTCTCGGGGTGAAACTTATGGCCCAACTTATCAATTATTTCTGCACAACTACCAGATGGTGATTTAGATAAAATGACAATAGAAGTTCGAGAAGAACTGATTTATAACATCTTTACTGATCAATAAAAAAGAAAAAAGAATGGAGACTACAGAACAGAGGCAGTATCGTAGTAGTAGTAGTAGTTGTTGTTGATGGACAAAGGAAAGGGAGAAAAAAAGAGCAAACCTGAGGAGTCGACCATCTGCTGACCATCGACCATCAAAATAGGGACTTTCTTATAATCAGACCATTTGATCTCTTTTTTACTGATGGGATTCACCTCCACTACTTTGTATGGTATGTCGTAATAGTCTAAGAACGCTGATTTTAGGGAAAAAAAAAAAAAAAGAAGAAAGAAGACAAATAGCAGCAGAAATAGAAAATTGTGAGTGTAACTCTAATTGAAAATGGGTCTGTCTTTGATTAAACCAAAAAGAGCAGTTTATTCATCATTAATTGGATTCAGATGTAGAGGTATACCCTTGACTTTGTTGCAGAAAGGGCAAGCTTCATACTGATAAAGGATGACGTCCTTAGGGAGGAAATCAGGAGAGATAGGCTCCTTAGCGTAAACAGATGATGAAGCGGCAACGGAGAAAGATACAGCTCCGGCAAATCCCACAGAAGCGGCTCCTCCAGTGTATCGAGCAGCGTAGAGAGAGGAAGGCGGGGACGACCATCTTCTAAGGGGAACACCATCAGAAGATGAGCCGTTGCTGCTGCTGCTATGATGATACAAGGACACCTGAGGCAGTAGAAGCCTATTATTATTATTATTATTATGCTGTTGAACGACGGGAATGGCGGTGGAGGAAGCAAAGCAACCCTCCTCCGCCTTGAGCAGTGTTGTTGGCACCACCAGCCCTCCACTGCCACTGCATGTGCCTCTGCCCCTGAGAAGATGAGACGCCACACCCTGAATCCTTCTCATCGTAATACCAATACCAATACCAATTCAATATTCAATCGATTTGCTTCTTCTTCTCTTTTGAACAACTACTTTCAACGACAAGAAGTTAAAATTGTCTATTCACCTCTTCTTATGTCGGTTGCGACTTGCTTGAGTTGTAGGGTTTTTTTGTGTTTTTTCGGGGGTTTGAGTTAAAGTTTTAGAACTTAAGATAATAATATTGCCATCCTAAACCCTTATTTAAGTTATTTGGGTAGGGGTTTAAAGGATTGAAGGAGGTCAAATTTAATGAGAAAATATGTAAGGGCGGCAAAGATATTGCCATACGACATAGTTAGTGCCTGCATTAATTTTGGTCTTCCTCACCATTTTTTTTTCACCACCGTTTCATGAATTTGATATTATCTTCTCGGATATAGATGTCTTCCTTAAGTCTTGGTCGTTGATTAAGATTTATTCAATGATAGAAAGAGATATGAAATACGTACTCTTAGTCTACATCACAAAGCAGAGTAGGGAGAGAATTGTGCCGCACGGCATAATCTCTGCCTCCTCCCTCAAACCCCTTGCTCCCATTTCAAATCTAGGACCGGAGGGAGGGTTTGATTGTTTGTGGTGCCCGTACTTGCCCTAACCTCAAAAAATACTTTTTTTACTTGTTTAAGGTGTCCATAACACTTGCCCTTAGTGGAGGGATATTGGATATTGCTTTAATCTAGGCCGAGAAGAATCTTCTTACTAGACTATCTTCATATGAAATTAAAAGTACTAACCCGTCTAAATTAACCCTTAAAATAAAACCATTGTTATTGGAGCTCCCACTTTCAAATGAGGGCTCACCTAGTTAAGGATATCTCTGAAATTCTCAAAATGATTAGGGGGACAGAGTGGTTTTACTAGGAGTTTTCATTTTGCTCCTTTATACTCCACAAAAAAAAACAACTACATCCCACCACAACCACCATCACCCCAACACAGCGACAACAATGTTAGTGCTGAGATTGTGGACGTGGCATAGAGGTCAAACGGAATAATGGAGACCTTAAAGTACTAAATCCATAAAAAAGACAAGTTTAGTGGAGACCTCAAAGCATTAGAATCGGCTCAACCACAAGTTTGAGGTCGCTTAAAATGTGTTGAGGTGTTCGCAGGGATTTTCTTTGAACTCAGGATAGTCCTACAATAAATTCTAAGGGCGTGCATGTCTTTTATACACCCCCTACTCTCTCTCTCTCTCTCCTTTCCTCTATAAATAGTTAAACAAACCAATTCAAACCCCGCTCAAGCCCATAATAAATGTTACTGTTATTGGGGCTCCCTAGTAAGGATGAGGGGCTCGCTTAGTTAGGAGGCACCCCCAAATTTTACAAATCGGTTAGGGAGCAGGGTCTGTTTTATTTAGGGGGAGGTTTTCTCATTTTAGTTAAAACTTAAATTTTTCAGTAATCTATCGAATTTGTTACATAGTTTTGCCAACAATCTGACGAATTTGTTACATATTTTTACCAACAATCTGTCGATTTTGGTTATTATTTTTAACAAGTTCATGCCGTTTTTCAACTGATTAGTGGATCAGCTTCAATTTTCAAATTTGACAACAACCTGTCGAAAATATTAATTAAATTCGAGAAGTTTATGTCGAAAAAGTTCTTCGTCTTCAACATGATTTGATCGAATTTCAGTGCGCTAGGTTTTTTCAGATTTCATTTTACAGAGAATTAATAAATTAAAAAAGGTTGTTAGAAAGTTGTATTACTTTGAATGTTGTTGATTTTGAGTCTTGAACGGGATTTGAAGACCCAATATCCTTATCGAAGTTTTTTTTTATAGTTCTTCCTTCATTAACGGAGTTTCTTTGACAACTTCATCCTCCATATTTTTGACGTATTTGTGTGTTTAAATAACGAGCTTACACTCGCAATTTTTTTTTTCGAACACTAGTTGTCGAATACTTGAGTCGTTATTACCATTGGGTGGAGTTCATCAACGTCAGAATCTTGAAGGTGGTAACCTTGAAGTTGGAGACTCAAGATGAAAACCTAGATTTTTTTCTATTAGGGTTTAGTTTTCTTTAGTGAGGAGAGTCCCCTTAGAAAAAAATCAAATGAGGAGAATGTTCAAATTTGAGCTTTAAGGCCCAACTTTCGAACATGCCCCTCAACCAAAATGGGAGCTTCAATAACAACACTCATAATAAAGGCCTCAATGCAAGTCTTGAGTTGACTCGTAGGAAATTTCAGGGACCACAATAAATTGAAGCAGTTGGCCTAGTTTTTAACGAGTTTAAGAGTACGTCCAGTAGATGTGCCCTCTACTCCTTCCCCTTGAGCTCCAAATCAATTTGATTTGTTAGTGGATTTGAAGTATCCCACTAAACTTGCTCTAAGCCTTTGTTAAAAACCACCAGCCCATAGGAAGTAGACAGGAATTAGGAGCCGATGAGGAAATAGAAAGAGTTGAAGGGTGACACGGTTAAATGAAAGAAAGAGTAGGAGGAGGTCCAAAGGAAAGAAATTATTCGTCTATAAATACCTCGTTTCCGCCTCCTTCACAAATCAACAATAACTCGCAAGAGGAGGTTTGGTGGGTGGAGTTGTCCTTGAAAATCAAGCCCTAACCCTAAAGCTTATTATTAGCTAATAGCAAGGAACATCCTCTGATGTACTACTCTCTTTCTCTGTCTCGATCTCGTTTCCAAGAATCGTCATAACAGGTCATAACAGCAGCAGCGATAGTCTTCGATCTATCTGATGACTGCTTTAACAAAGCAAATTTCAAACCGTATTCCTTCGTGATTCTTGGGATTGCTGGGGCTTGCTTTTTTGGTCTGTAAGATTTCGTTTATGATCTTTGCCAATACTTTTCGGGAGATTGAGATTGAGATTGAGAAGGGGGTTGATTGATTATACAAACAAACGTTGTTGTTGAGTGGACCCAGAAAGACATACATATATACATACATACACTTTTGTGTGGGGAAAAAAAGAACTGCGGTTGTGGTGTGTGGGTTGTGGGGAAAGATGTCTCGATGCTTTCCTTACCCTCCTCCAGGGTATGAGAAGGATGAGCCCCTCCCAATCATAGAAGATTCCATTAAGGTTTGTTAAAAAAAAAAAAAAAAGAGCATGATTAAAACAAATATGTTATTGATTTCGTAGCATTAAAATTCAATGCTTCACTGCTGCTTTGTTCAGTTTGTAAAACGTTGATAGATTAGCATCCATCTATCTCACAGGGCTTGATTTTATTAATTGTAATGATAATATTTGGACTAATAATTCCTGTTATGCAAAAAAAAGGGGAAATAGAAAAAGAAAATTGCATAGTGGATTGGATAATCTATCTATCTATCTTACAGAAGTATGTTATAGTTCACTATATGGTGCTTGGTTTGGGTTATCAGAAACCAATTGGCTGAACTCTGGTTATTGAACCCAATTTTTGTGGCAAACTCTAAGACAGTTTAACAGTTACTGGTGCATTAGTTTCATTGTGTAGTAGTAGTACAACCCACTGAAGCTCTCAATTAACCTAATTTGCATTGGGAAAGGATGGGGGCATGTAGTTGCTTTATGGATGGGGGATCGAATGTTGGGTGCTTGAACATGATAGGTAACATGTTAGGATTAACTCAAAAGAAACATGTGTTCCTTGTTACTTATTAGTCAGAGGGTATCTATGGATACATAAGCTTTTTAACTAAGAATTGAAGAAGCCTATACCCATCCTCTTGTATTTTTTTTTTTAAAATTTTTTTTGGATGTGGACTACACAGATAACACAAAAAGAATTCTTAGATGGTTGCAATATCTTCTCAGGGCCAGTCTGCTATAGCCTAGAAGCATGCTTATGTATCCGGATGTAAAATGCTGTTTTGGGATGTTTTGGTTTTTATGTTTTTTGTCATTAACTATTTTAGAAACAGGTTTAACGTCTAGACTAGATGCTTGGTCTCCTCAGGTTATTTGAGAAACTTTTCTGGTGTATGTGTAATCACGCAACATATCTGGTGGAATATTGATTCTCATCACTCTTTACCACTTTTATAAGGAAGAACAATTGCATAAGTTGGTAAGATTGATGAGAATCAAATCTTTCTCAAAAGAGCTTGAGAACCGTGAATTTGTCTGGTAGGAGTTGTGAATTCATAAGCAAGAACAACTGTATAAGTTCTGTTATCTGGTGGATTTTTTTATTCAGGGATTGTTAATTTGTGAATTTGTCTTCTCAGTGGGGTATGTGAATTTGTCTTGATGGTGGTAATTCTATGATGTGAAGCTCCATTGCTACTTTGGCTTCTGTAATATTATGAATTTGTTCTGTTGCCGAGTTCCTTTAAACTACTGAATGTGATGATATGTTTGTACAGCATATTGTGTTACATTATAATTAATTTTATCCAGTTTATGCCTCCTCGTGCTTGGTCCTGCTTCTTCTTTTGGTCTTCCTTAATTGGCTCTTAAATTGATGGTTGCCCTGGTGCTTTGAAGCTCCAGAGAGAGAGCGAGAAGACCAAGAAGGAGAGGAGGAAAGAGAAGAAGAGGGAGAAGAAGGAAAGAAAAGAGAACAAGAAGAAAGAAAAATCCAGGGAAGACAGTGAACTTGAAAATAAGAAACACAGTCAAAAGCAAAGGAGCAAGGATGAGGGGGGCAAGATAGACCAGAAAGGAAGAGATCATCCAAAGAGAAGAGAAGATGAAAGCGAACAGTTGGAGAAAAGTGGCCTTACTGAAGAGCATGGGCAGCCTGCCAGCACCCAAAATCTCTCTGACTCTTCTGATAGCTCCCAGGACAGCAGGAAAAGGAAGAAGCACGAATTGGCCCCCGTTGGCAGCCATAACCTCGGTGAGTGTGTGTTTATGTTATTCTTCTCTTTAGAGGAGACTCTGCTTGTTGGGCATGTTACCTTCTTACATGCACTGACATTCTACCAAAATTTCTATCGAATGATTGAATGAAGGAAATGTGCTTCGGTTTCGTTTGCCGCTGTCGAAGCACACGGATAAGGATTTCGAAGTACCACCAAGCAAGGTACAGTCTTGTTCTACTTCTGGAAGGCCTGAGATTGTTACCCAAAAGAAGATTGATATTACTCCCAGATCCGTCTCATCACAGCTCTGTTCTACCCCTGGAAGAGCCGAGATTCTAGCCCAAGATAAGGCTGAAGCAGCAGCTGTTAGAACCTGTTCCTCTGGAAGTAGAAGCTCCCTTGATGTAGAAGGTACACAATACAGAGACTTGATTGAGAACTGGATACCTCCTCCGCTTCAGATGGAGTGTTCTGATTTTGATGATCAAGATTGGCTCTTCGATACAAAGCTGCGGCCCCATGGGCAGGAAGCAGCAAAAAGATTTAAAGCGAGTGAGGAGGATGCAGAGTGGCCAGGAAGGCGAAGAAGCTCAACATCAAGACTGTGGCCAACTGCCTGTTTCTTGGCTGAGGCTGATATATATGCTTTACCATATACAGTCCCGTACTGAAGTTTTAAAGTGTCAGTAAAGGGCAGGTGCAAAAGATGTGAGAGAAAGAGAGAAAGAGCATTAAAAGCAAATGGCATCTGGGAAGAACTGTATTTTTAGTTCTGTTTTTTCCCGTGTGCAAAAACCCTGTGGCCAGCATTTTGGCTGGTTTTCTGGGCTCATTTGTATATGGTGATTCGTTTTTTTTTTTATTAATTTTTTTAGGGGTGGGGGAGGAGGAGGGAGGGAGGGAGAGAAGATGGTTAGAAAATAGATCAGTTTGCTGATTGTGTTCAGCAGCACATTTCAATTTTTAATATAACTGGGTGGTTGGCTAATAACATTCAAGTTCCATTTTTTATGGTTGAAGAACCGTATGAAGCTGATCAGCTCTTCTTCGGGTGGGTCACCCAGTCTGTTTGATTTTACCAATGTAATAACAATGGTTGAGGGTACCCACTGCGGGCCCTAGTGACTACCCTTTGTGTAAAGAACATGCAGATGCTGTGCCCAAGGTGGTTTTAAGTAAACAGTGCCAATGAATGTGTGGAGCTGCAAAATCTGGTAAATTGTTCTCGTTGGAACGCAAAAGGTCATATTGGCCTTCCAATCTATTGGGTCCACTCTTGAATGTGGATTATATATTTCTAAATCACAGAGCCATGCAGTTCGATCAACCATTTGAATCACCTTTGTTTTTTATGATCCATGAAAAACGTAGGACCACAATATCAATCGCGAATTTCAGCACTGATAATGGTAGCCTGTTGTAACCTGCAGGGTTCGGCGGGGAGAGGCCATGTAGGTACGCAGTAAATATCTTATGATAATTGGGGTCGGAGGGGTATTCAATGAGCCCTGCTGCAGCTAGCTAGCCTTGAGACAGACCCAAGTCTTTCCAAGCGACAGGGGAAACCATGCCTAATATGTGCTCATTAATATATATCTTATCATCAGCAACGCAAACAAAAACATATTTGATTTGATAGATTGATAAACTTATAAAAGAAAAAGAATAAAATGCCAGGCAGCCCAGCCAGTGCAGCCATATATATATATATATATATTACTTAGGAAGAGAGAAAAGGATGAAAAATTCCAAGACAAAAAAAAAGCCTATCTTATTAGGAATTAGATACTTGACGTATGTCGATGGGTCTTAAATATGCATTATTAGTTATATGTCGTTTTAATAGCCAAATTAAGGAGGTGGAGGAGGAAAACAACAACAACAACAACAACAACAACCTCTATAGCAGTACTCTTAATTATATAAGGATCGATATGGGGTACTTAATTGGGGTTCTAATTAAAGGCAGGGACAACAGAGATCTGAGTTACTAAACACACTTTTTTTTTTTTTTAAGACAAAATTAAGAAGATATTCAGAAGAATTAAGCGTGCAGCAAGCAAGCAAGCAAGCAAGCATGCGTGGGGGTTGGCGCTTCAACTTCAACCCATGGCATATTTCTGGGTCCAGCTTCGGGCTGTCCACTCGTACTTAACCTTGTCAGTCTTGCACATGTGCGCAATTTCAGGAACCAGCGGGTCATCTGGATTTGGATCGGTGAGCAGTGAACATATGGAGAGCAAAACCTTGGATATGGTGAGGGCAGGACTCCATTGCTCTTTCAGTATGTCCAAGCAGATATTTCCATTACTATTTATGTTTGGATGGAACACTTTGGTCCTGAACGCAACCTGCATATATATGTCAATATGAGACAGAAAAAGAAATCATCAGAATTCCAAGATTAATTGATCACTTATTCAAATATTAATTAATTCTCACAGCGCGCTGAAATTAAACAGTCATCTGATAATTACATATATTAATTCGATCGAGAAGGCTCGATTCTCTTCTAATATATGCATGGTAGATATATGTATATGATTTTACCTTTGGAGGCTTGAATGGGTAATCAGGTGGGAAATGGATAGTTACAAGGAAAACACCGCCTGAGTAGGGGCTGTCGTTGGGACCGATGATGGTTGCTTGCCAATGGAACATATCATCAGCCACAGGACCTGTTATATATACATAATCATCCATACATAAAATATATATATCAGCTTAATTATTATTTAGTTAATTAATTCAGCTTCAAACTTCATTCGTAATTAGTAGGACAAAGAAAAAAAAAAAAGAAGAAATTATTAGAGGTTTAATTAATTATATATATGGATCATTCTTAAGACCTGCACTGCATGAAGTTGGTGGATCTCTCTGCAAGTCTTTGAGCTCCTTGATTATTCTCTTTGAAGCCATTAATCTAGCTACCGTCGTAGTAGTAGTAGTAGTATTACGTTTCTCGAAGAGTAGCTTGTCTGAAATTTTGAGATGGGGACTTGAAGGTAAGAAATGAAGTATATAGCAGCTAGGTGAGGGAGGGAGGGAGGGAAGAAGGAGGATGAGAATACAATGTGAAGAATTAAGGAGCTAGCTAGCTAGCTATATAGGGAAAGAAAAATGATATATATATATATATATGCTTGATTGGATACACTTGCTTTCACTCGCACAATAGCTAGGGATTGATCATGGAATGTATTCAATGAGAGATGATGGACTAGAGAGAGAGAGAGAGAGAGAGAGAGAGAGAGAGAGAGAGAG
>MVGT01000169.1:215907-231324 GCA_002174775.1 Macleaya cordata
CGAAAGCAGGCTGAGATGAGGAAGTGGGAACAGTATATATTCCAGAAAAGAAAAGAAAATAAAAGAAAAGAAAAGGAACAAGTCAAGAATCAAGATCTCGTGGAAATAACTGAAAAACGATACTCAGCCACGCCTTTTTAATATTGATCGATCATTGAGAAATGATCAATAACTATATATATATATATACTTGCCCATATCAAAATCAGCAAGTTGGGATGAAAAGAACAAATTAAGTACTATGACTACTGTTCATCATGACTAACTAGCAGCTAGTTAGTAGTAGTAGTAGTAGTAGTAGTAGTAGTCCTTCCTTTTTCTAGTTGCTAGCTAGCTGTTGGGTTTCATTCAATTGGGCAGGGATGCATACTTTTCACTGCTTTTGAAAGAATAATAATCCCCAGCATGGTCGGTTTAGGGTTAAGATGATGATGTTGATATTCGTTCCTGGTGAATCTATATATGTATCTGATCATCATCATCATCATCATCATCATCAAACATAAGGAATTAAGGTGGGAAAGACCAGTATTCACCTCCTTACAACTTAGTTACATAAGTACTAGTACTAGTACCCTTTTGAATATTTTTAATTAGCAGGCCATCCCCATCCCCATTACCACTTAGATCGGATCCGATTTACTGAAAGACTATTTCTAGAATATTGTTGATCATCATCATCATCATGTTCAGGACCCAGCACTTGAAAGATTTATATTGACTTTTCTTTACAATCCAGAAATCAATCAAAAACATACACTTATTTAACACAATACAATACAATAATAAACATCTTTGAATCCATGTGAAAAAGGCTTCCCCACCATCCATATATCGATTCCCCCAACAAAACAAACCACAAAACAAATCAGGTGTTGTTGGCTGATGTTCACCCAGCCAACTGTGCCACCACCACCACCAGTCTCTAAACACTCTAAAATTGAACCGTGTCCTGAAAGTAAATATATATTCCTTCCTAGCCCCAACACCTTTTCTTCTCCTTTGAAAGAGTATCATTGGGTCCACTTCTGCTTTTGATTTCAACTCTAACCAGTTCCCATCCATTTAAAAGAAAAAAGGAGTGCAAGATTCGACCCCACAAACAAACTGTTTTCGTGAATGGGATTGGGGTTTGGTTTTGTTGTTGCTTCAACCCAGCTGAATATTTGAATAAAATTATACCCCATTCAAGAACCATTTGGGGTGTGTGTGCTGTTTTACTTTCGTTAAAACTTAAAACAAAACACAGCCATATATCTATCGTATAGTGTAGAAAGATGATGGAAGGGGCCAAACCAAGCCAAGCCATGCCTTTTCGCAGCAATTTCAAACAAGGATACAAGATATGAACTTAAACATAACCACTAGTTTTTCAGCAATGCTGTCTTCCTCATAAGTGGTTCAATATATGAGATGAATCTAAAAATCAAAAGAAGAGAAAGAAAGAAATGTTCCATATTTACTACTCGTCAATTACAGGGTCTTCACCAACAAGAAGAGAGAGCAAAGAAACGAAGCCAACGCCAACACCAGATGATCTGCTGCTTTCCAGAGTACTAGTCCCTCTACTACTAGTACCCGTCGTCAGTTGTTGACAGACACTGTACACCAACGCCGGCTGTTGTTTCCTCAAGGAGGAGAAGAGAAAAATGACAAGACAGTGAAGAGTGAGAGAGAGACAAATACATGGCAAACTGCTAGTCGGTTATTTTTCCTCTTTCTTTGATCACAAAATGGAGCAGGCCCCCTTCTGCGCCTTCTTCTTCTTCTTTTGCTTGGGTGGCTGGAGTACCACCTTTATAGCAGCATCAAAGACTGCTTTCACATTCTGCAAACACAGGCCAGCAGTGATGAGTCTGCCATACACTTCATTTCCCCCCAAATAAAGGATTTCAAGTGCGCATGGAGCATAAAATACCTGTTGTGTCTTGGAACTACACTCAATGTAGTAAGGAGCTCCAATTACCTTCTTTAACTCCTCTCCCTTCAACATATAACAGAAAGCCAGTTGGTAGATAGAACTGCGTGAAGTATCCTCAGGTTTAAACAAGGGAACAGAACTGAAATCCTTACCTGAGCAGTAGTGATGGGGACTGCACCAGGGTGGTCAATAAAGAACTGTTTATCATCCCGAAGATCTGCAAGCCAAAAACATTGGGAATCATGATCACATTTAGGGATCCTTCCTTCTCGATCATAAGAGAACCCAAAACCACTTGGCTATTGTTGAACATCATGTAAAAATTAGTATAACAGACTGAAAAATATATGGCTCTATGAATGGAAATCAAAATACAAGTTAGGAGTCGACCTGAGTTTAGCATCAAATTTTCAAGATAAGATATGTATAAATGCATACTCAAAACCAGAGAAAGCACAGAATTTATGTGTAACTCCGAAGAATATCTAATCACAACCCAGGAGAAACAAGACCGGATGCAAAACATTAACACACACATCCGAAGCCACTTCCTGCCTTCCTTGTACAGAGTGCAGTAGACAACCTAAACATAAAAGGCAAAGCAAAGGAAACCAATCACAACCCTTAACTCCAACTACTCCTAGAAGCGAGGTCCATGGATGCAGCTGGCTGTAATCCTTTTTCCAAAAAGAATAACAAAAAGTAGTTTCTCATCATAGCCGAAACTAGGAAAGAACATCAGCCTTCAGGGAAACTATCATTGGCCAGGAAAGTAATGAAGTTAAGTTATTTCACTATCCCATGATCCTCGACCACACAAACTCATTACCAAGAACACGATCCTAAGTTTGCAATGAGATGTCGACATCTCAAAAAGACGTACTGTAAAGCTTTAAGATAAATCCTACATAAAAATAATGTTGAACATGGGGACTATAAGCATATACACCTAAACCTTCAACAAGTATATGGGATTGTAAGCACACCTTGGAGTGAAAGAGACCTGAAGACCTCAAAAAAAGCCCGAAATGCACTGGACCTTAAGATTCCAAGAGCTCCGTCATTTACATATAACCATGCAGTAGTAACTCTAAAATGAGCATATACTACAATTTTGAGTAACATGCAGATGCAAGTATTTCCCAAGATGCTTATAAAAAAAAGTAAGTACTTCCCAAGATAAGATCCACTACATTTGGAAAAGGTTGACAGAGTGCCGAAATTAATCAGAGCAGTACACCACTAGTGGCTAGATGACCATCAGCTCCCTTGGTGGAACTTGAAACAGAATGATACATGTAGTTTGAAACAATGAAAGAGGATTCATGATTCGATTGCCTAAAAAAACCCAAGCTCAAAATGAATTAACATTGGAACTTGTGTGTGTGTGTCTCCTACCATTCAGTGCTTCTTTTGGTCCATACCTGGCCCATTCCATTTGGTATTAATTCATGAAAAGTGACAACCATTCTAAACTGGTGAAAGCTAATCATCCTACCGTCATTTCCTAAATACACAAATTCAGGTAGGCACCATCTAAAACTACAGTTATTTTTTTATGGGTAACAAATTGTATTAATTAACATAAATAATACAAAAAATAGTGGGCTCTAGCCAGGGAAAAAATAGACTTGCAGAGAAAGAGAGACTTTGATGTAGAAAATTTACAACAATCAAACTGAGACTTGCTGTTGGAAGAAAGCATGAATTAGGTCAGTTGCTTTCTTTCTATTACTGTTGGTTTTATTTTGCAAGGAGGAAGTACGTTGCACCTAGAGCTTAGTGTTGCTAGCATTCCTCAAATTCCTATCACCTCCAAAGGGTATTATTAGCTCCAACATGAAACTATTGATGCATGAACAGTAAGGAACCAAAACTCAGCAATTGCATCATGTTGGTATCCTCTCAACAACGATTTTGTACTGGATATAGTGTTCTCCACCTCCGCTCCTTTCTTTGAGATACCAAAATCAAGAACCATGATAACTTCCTGTGGCATGTTATAACAACAAAAGAAATGGTTGATATTCCTTAGGAATACCTACTGGTGCACCAGGATGGCCATGCATAACTACTGATCAAGAAAAGAAGGTTGGCCACGCATAACTGATATTAAAATTACTAAAAATGCAGCTACAACCAACTATGGTAAATGAAGACGGACCATACTCAAGTTCTAGAAGCATAAAATGAATATAAAAATCAATTTGTACACTCATAATAATTCATTACCGCATATCACACAAGTTTTGAGCAGTTGATGCTTTCAATATGCTCAAGAATTTTGGCAAATGAATTAATCAGACAAAGTAAGTGTGTAGGATGAGTTTAAAATACTAGAAACTGAAAGAACAAAAATAGGAACATCTAATTATGAGCACATAGATGGATAAGAGAACAACTAACCAAGCTTTGTTCCAACAAGAATTATTGGAACACCAGGTGCATAATGCCTTAGCTCAGGAATCCACTGAAAATTGAAACAAAAACACAAGAACAGATTAGCAGGATCCCTTACATTTTATGGACGAGGAGATTTGAAGGACTTTTTTTACTCTTTTTTTTTTTGCTTTGGCATAAATATTAAAGCAGAGAAGGCATGCGATGTCTTCACCTTCTTGGCAACATTTTCATAGCTAGCCTTGCTAATGAGAGAGAATGCCAACAGGAAAACATCTGCGCCTCGATAGCTAAGAGGTCTTAATCTATTATAATCCTCCTGACCTGTTCCACAGAATAATGATACCGGGTCCACACTGTAAGAACAATTGTATAACTGAAGAAAATAAGAAAGAAAGATGAATGATTTTTGTGATGTTACCAGCAGTATCCCACAATCCTAGGTTAACGGTGTTCCCATCAACAACCACATTTGCACTGAAATTGTCAAAAACGGTCGGCACATAATCCTGTTACCATAACGAAAGAGAAAAAAAACAGAAAAAGAAACAGCGATATGAGATTTTAATCAACATAATCGTTTCACAAATCCAACAAAATAGAAGAAACCCTAAAAGTAGGGATTTTTTGTGTATTTTCAAGCCATTTACCAAATGCAACAACAGAAGACATGGAAATATTAACCAAAAGAGATGAATATCAGGGATTGAATAGTAAAGCTGACGAAAAAAGTGAAAGCATTAAAAAGCAGGGCTTTATGTTTAAACCAAAACGCACGTAGAAACCCTAGAATCAAATATCAAAAAAAGAAGGGAGGAAAGGGGATAGATAGGAAAACTCAAAATGTGGAAACTCACCGTGGGAAAAGTGTTACTGGTGTAGGAAATCAGCATGCAAGTTTTACCGACCGCACCGTCCCCGACAGTGACGCACTTTATAAACCTAGACGCGCTCATTTCCTCTTTACGAAGAGGACCTGATCGGAACGCCCTCCTCCTCCTCCTCCTCCTCCTCCTCCTCTTTCTCTTCTTTTTCTTTGTTTTATTCTTTCTTCTTCTTCAATTACAAATCTACTAATGAAGAAGAAAAACTCATACCTCAACAAAGCCCTTCCAGATTTGAGAGACAAATGAAGCAGAAACCAGGGAGAAACAAGAATTTCATCAGAGAAGAGAATAGAGAAACATTGAAACCCTAACCCTAGAGAGAGACAGAGTAGTCTCAGAGATTTGCGCAGAGAGATAGAAGACGATGAGAAATGTGGGTCAGAGAAGAGGAGGGAGGAGAGGGAGAGAGACACCTTAAAGCCGTGAAAAACTGCGGACGAAGCGTTCGCTGACCGAGCCAAACTTTCGACAGCTATACTGCTAACCTCCCCAAATCTCCGCCCGTCAACACCCTGTACCAAGAGTTAATACCCACACAACCACATCATAAACGAGTAATGCTAGGGGACCCGAGTTGGTACCTTTGGGGACCTAGGGAAGACAATCTGGCGTATGGGGCTACATGAGACGATACAAGGTTTTTTTTTTTTGGCTTTTTTAGCAAATAACCCTTTCATTATATGGAAACTAAGAAATAACCCTGACATTTTCGATATTTCTGAAATGACCCTATCTTGGACGGAATCGTTAACTTGCCATCCTCGAGATCACGTGATGGTCACATGACCATGTTAAAGTATGTAAATGCCCTTATTCTAACCCAACCTCTCCTCACCTTGAGTTAAGTTCAGACGTGGGACACGTGGAGCAATCTGTGCGTTGGATGAGTTTGACGGTGCAGATCGGTCCTTATTTTGACCGTTAAGTGATCTCCATCCTCATCTGAACGGCTCTATAAATCCCCCGATCAAACCCACCATCTGACTCCATCATCATCTTTTCTTCGACTCCATCTTCATCTGCTCATTTCTTCTCCATTAAAACTCTTAACCATACAACATTATCTATGGGAGGTGGAGAAGGGTCATCAAAAGCAAAGACAGTTGAGTCATCGGAGGTTAGCATTTGGGTTTTTTTTGTTATTTTTTAAAGTTATTTTCTTCCTTCTTCATGAAAAATGTTTGTTTTCTTATTTTTTTTTGTTATTTTTCATGTTAAAGGAGACTGCATCTCCTTCCTTCTCCATGGATCGGTTTAACCATGGCAGGGTTATTTGTTCAATTTTATAGAAACAGTGGGATTATATGTTGAATGGTAACAATTTTTTTTGGGTTCTTTCTCTTGTAGGATCGGTGCCAAATGTGTGATAGAATAGGTCACATTGGTATTGTGTGTCCATGGGTCTACACTAGAAGACCATTTTGTAATGGGATTAGAAAATTACTTATATCTACTAAACCAAATTCTATTGGGACGCGATTCATGACTTGTGAAAGAATCGGGTGTAATTATTTTCAATGGTTTGACGATGCATTGAATTCGATTCGATCTTGGACGCATAGAAGCGGATGCTTTGGCTGTGGAGTTGCTGATCACTGGATTGATGCATGCCCATGGAATAACACCCCTTGCAGCTCTAAAGGTTGTGATGGAAAGAGGAAGCTAAGCCTGTCAACAACTGAACATATAACTATAGAATTCCTTATCTAAAATGCCTAGAATGTAATAATTTTGAATGGATATCTGATGTGTTGTTGGTTTCAAGAGGTAAAGAACTTGAGGCTAGTTTGGATGAATTGTGTAAGGCTGTGAAGACCAAAGTGCACCTTTAATGTTGCACTTTTATCATGAATGTTACTTTTTATTCTATGAAATATAAACTTCATCTGTTTTATCTTTGGAGATGAAGCACCTGTTTTAACAAGTACTAACCAAAATCATGGATATACTAGTTGTGTTCACCCAACTCAAACCACATTCTTTATAACACCTGTATATCCATTCTCTTTATAAAAAAACCTGGATTCACATATCTGATCACATCCCATATACATAGAAAATGAAACCATATCCATTCCATTAAGATTATAACATGGCCACAATATGATTTGTCCAAAATCAACATACATAGAAAATGAAACCATAACCATTCTCTTTATAAAAAACATGGATTCACATATCTGATCACATCCTACATACATAGAAAATGAAACCATATCCATTCCCATTAAGATTATAACATAGCCAACCCTGATCTGTCCAAAATCAACATGATATCATAACCATCATATATCATGTGTCCAAAATAGCCATCATATCACATGTCTAAAATAACCACCATTTCACATGTCCAAAATAACCATCATAACCTACATAATGAAGATAAAATAATAACTATAGATAGTCACTTAGTATCAGAAGAAAGAAAATTGTAAAGTTCAGTTAAAAAGGCCTCCATGAAAACCAATAGAACCAATAAAGGAATGTGGCTCACCAATTGTCGCACTATTGTGGTGTTGATACTGCTGATGCGGCTGAGAATGAGGTTGATGGTGTTGTTCGGTGTGGATTTGATGATTTTGCTGAGAGTTGTGCTGAGGGCCTTGGGGTTGATACATATTACCTAAGTCGAAGAATTGATGGAGCACTACCTCTGCCTCTGCCTCTGCTTGAGTGTCTCTCCCTTATAGCCCCAAATCGCAAACCATCTCCACTCTTGGCTGTACTTGTATGTCTGTTCAACCCCCTTCCAACACCAGATGAAGAAGATGCTTGACCCTCCTCTAGTTCTGACCCTTCCCCTTCCTCTAACACCATCTCCTCTGAAACGTGAAGGTCATCTCCTTGTAGGCCTTTGTACTGGACTCCTACATGTTCTTTGGTTGTGCCCATAGGATCCACAACCATGGCATCGTTTCTGCTTCTTAGGCTGGGCACCAGGTTCTTCCTCACCCCTTCTCCTAGCCTTTTTGGCCTCCCTAGAAGTCTGTGATCAACCTTTGGAGGCTTCACTTTTGTGAACGGCTGCATTAGATAAAAGAAAAACAACTCATAAAACTATGAAACCCTAAAAAATGTATCTTATTTATATAACCCATGTGGGTATGCTTCCCAAAAAAATATATTTATTATAAAATAAATACTCACAGGTGCCCAGTCACTTTTGTCTGCCAACGGGAGGACAACACCAGCATAGGTTCTTCTATATACCCCCACAGTATAATGATCACTGATAAATCTGTAATAAATTAAATTCAAAAGAATCCAAAATTAGATTCAAATACATAGTAAATGACATTGAAATGAGATTGTAATGAAATTAAAGTAAAATTCAAATTTAACAAAACTTACTATAGCCAATTGGGTCTCATTGGGGCCAAAACTGCTATAGCATGGCCACAAGGGAACCCCTTTAGCTGCCATTGTACACATGAACACGTCCTATCACTCGTATTCACAATAAACTTTTCATTGGCACTATTTTCCACCTCCCAATTATTCAAGGTAGAACCCCTGACTATGAACAAATTTGTACCATGTCTCAGATTGTCCAGCTGCCTCTGTGCAGTGGGGACCAATGCATTCTCCTCCCACCCTGCAACATCTTGCTTTCTCTTGTAAAAGAGAGTCATCATCATAGAGTGAAAATTTTCAATTTTATATGCTATTGGTTTATCTCTCAACATCAGAATCCAACTATTGAATGACTCACTAAAGTTGTTTGAGAGGTGCTCACAATGGGAATTGTGGTCAAAATGAGATCTTGCCCAACTCTCCACTCCTTCCTTGAGCAAGTAAGTATGAGCTTCAGGGTCAAGCCTCAATACTTCTCCCATCAGATGGTTGAACTCATTCAACTTGTATGCTTTGGATGCTGCCCATACAGTAAACTCAAGCAATTTTCCTCTATACTTCTGCTTGAAATTTTTGAACATATGCCGAAAACAGAATCTGTGGTTGCTATTTGGGAAAACCTTTTCTACTGCAGTACGCAACCCCTTCTGCCTATCAGATATGAAGGTCAACTTAAGAGGATGATAGGTCAATGGCCCCTCTAGCTCCTTAAGAAACCTTATACAATTGTAGGTATCCTCAGAATTACATATATAGATTGCCAAAGGAAACAAACCATTTTTTGCATCTAGACTTGTAGCTGCCAACAAGACTCCTCCAAACTTACCCTTCAAAAAACAACCATTTAAGCCTATCATTGGTCTACAACCACTGTGAAAACCATCTAATGATGCCTTGTAGGAAATACACAAGTGGCCAAAATTTTTTAACAATGGTTGCCTTGAAAATGTAGCTATATTACAAGGATTTGACCCAAGAACTTCATTGCATATGCTAAGAACCAATCCATAACTCTCGCTGTAACTCCCATTAATCATTTCCATCACATAACATCTTCCAGCCCATGCAACATGATAGGAGATTTCACCTGAAACTGGGCCCAAATTGCTTTTATAATCTCAAAAGGGATATAAGTCTTCTCATGCAACCTAAATATGTCATATATCACATCTGCCACCCAATTAGCATCTACAAGTGGGTTTCTAGTTTCACAATCTGACACATGTTGGTGTTTGTTGACCAATGACTTCACCTTAAAAGTAGGTTGACATTGCACTTTACTAGCCAAAACCATCCACCCACAACCCTATGCATGCCTCCTACATTTGGCCCTATACCTGTTTGATTCAGCCTTGATAGGCACATACGAGAACTTGTGCAGTATTGCATATGTCTTAAAATGCTTCTTGAAATCAGCACATGTGCAGAATTCCATGCCAATCTCTAGTTTAAGAGAACTATCATGTTCCTCATCCAAATCCCTGTAAAGATCATCTGCTTCCTCAACAAAGTCTGCAAACTCAGTAGGTGGAGATACATGTACTTGCCCAGGCATATGTACAAACTCAACATTAATATCATCACCAGAAGCAAAACTATGTTTATAGTTGACAACATCCTCATCACTGCTACTACCACTATGATAGTCTGAATCTGGATCTACTGGCCTTGGATCATCATCTTCACTGCTACTACCACCATCATGGTGATCATCTGAAGCTATGTGAGTTGCACTGGGCTCATCATCATCACTACCACTACCACTATTTGAGTGATCATCTGAAGCTGAGTTGGCTGCACTTGGTACACATTCATCACTATGGTACTCATCATCCGTAGATATGGTAGCATAGGTGTTAGCTGGATTACACCTCTCCTCTGCTACTACACTAGCTTGAGTGTTAGCTGGAGGACCACTATTCTCCACTATACTAGCTTGAGTCACAACTTCACTCCAAAAACTGTCCTCAATATCATCAACAGGAGTATATCTAGGAACACTAGAACTTTGGTCTACCACACAACTACCACCAGCACTCAAGTTAAAACTCCTCCTACAACTTCCACTTCCACCCTGCAATTTATTTTGTTGCTTTGCAAGCAACTTTAGACTTCTCCTTAAAGGGGTGAAAATAGGAGTGGAGTTTTTATGTGCAGGTTTCTTTGACTTAAACCCAACCCTTTTTACTTGTGATGCTGTTTTCTTTGAACAACCCTATTGAAACCCTCCAGGAATAGAATCAAACTCTGAGGAATTAGATAATTGTAGAAAGATGTTGATGTAACCTGATTCATCAATAGTTGCCTGACTCCACATCACAAGAAAGTCCCTATCACTGACAATTGCTTCTCTAACACCATTAAATAACCAAACAAATTCATAATCTAAAGCCTGATCAAGTTTTAATTGGGATTTGAGCTCCTTGATCTTACTAGGAGGACTGAATTGATCCCCATCAAGATCAAGGATCTCTAACACACTGCTAAACATATATTCATCCATAGACAACCCTGCTCCATGTATTTTGGGTGAAACCCAAAATCCATTATAATGTATCCTTACATTTCTCAATGGACATGAAACAAAATTACTGCACAAATGAAAGCGTTTTTCACTAAAGAGGAAATCTGCATCTCATGAATCAAGTAAAAATAATGAGGCTTTTGGTTCACCTACTAATGAAAAGTAAAAGATGTTAAGGTAAAGTTACACAGTACAGTTTGTCACTAATTCTTTATACACATCTTAAAAGCAAATATGTATGCAAACTAGAGTTTTGGGGATTGTGGTACTAGGGTTTATAAGCAGTGGAAAATATACAAATAGATTGACCTTATTAGCTTAATTGATCTTATGTGATCCACCATTTCTTATATACAGTGATTTGATGGAATTAATTAAGTTACTAGCTAGGATTTTAATTGAGTATGCCACTAAATCAAACAAATTAAGGAGTTTCCAAGGTGAAATGAACACAAATTACGCCAAGTTAGTTGAGATATCTAAACAAATGCAGTAGTAAAACCTAATCTACAGCAATAGAAAAACAATTTCAACCAAAATCCTAGATCAGCACAAAAAAACTTTGTGGGAGTGAGTTTTGTAACCGAAATTGAGGGAAGCCCTCAAAACAGACAACATCATCACGAAAGATACGCAATCTATACACTTACCCCTTACAAAAACCCTAACATCAACCTAAATCACAGAAAAAAAAACAACTACATACCTGTCTCGACGAAGCATGTTGGAGCTTGAATCGGAGCATCAACGGGAGTTTCAACGTCTTCTTCCTTCGGAGATCATCAATGGTGGATTTCCATGGAGGCCTGAGGTTCAGCTCCCTCCTCTCTCAACTGTTCAACGGAAGACAAACATAATGCCCTAATCAATCCCGCGAAAATAGGAATATGCACGTGCAACCCACACGTGCATTACAAGATCAATCGATCTGCACCATCAAACTCATCCAATGCACAGATTGCTCCACGTGTCCCACGTCTGAACTTAACTCAAAGTGAGGAGAGGTTGGGTTAGAATAAGGACATTTAGTACTTTAACATGGTCATGTGACCATCATGTGATCTCGAGAATGGCAAGTTAACGATTCCATCCAAGATAGGGTCATTTCAGAAATATCGAAAATATCAGGGTTATTTCTTAGTTTCCATATACTGACAGGGTTATTCGCTAAAAAAACCCTTTTTTATCATGGATATAAAATAAAGGCGCATTGTATTCTACAAATGCCAAGACTGCGTCCAGGGCCCAAAACGAATGAAAAATCGATGTAGCGACCTAGTATATCCCTCTTGGGACCCGTGGCACTTCGTAGACTCTTGTGGCCTCGATATTAGGCGCCCACCACGACGATGCTCCCTGTGCCACGGATAATTGAACGGGATGGGCGTTCAAGTTGGTTGTGCATTGCCAAAGCTTGTGTTGGCACGATACAATTCATGTTGTGTACTAAGCAACACCAAAGTGCGTTCTTACAAAAAATCAGCCAAAAATTAAAATTGAATCTAACATTTTAACGAGATTAGAAGTGCCAAAATGAATCAATTTTTTATGCTAAGGATCTACATTAGAGAATCTTTGCCAAAAATTAACTCTTTGCTTTTTGATGACTTTATCTTCTCTCTTCTTAGCTTTTTGGGTCATCTTGATAAAAGATAATTGTCACAAACAAATTTAGTCATTGTATCATATCAACGCCCCCACCGAAAGGTATAAGTCGTGTGTAATAACTAAGTGGCATACATCAAACGTAAATAAAATAAATTAGATGACGTTTTTTTATTAGGGGGAACGGCCAAAAGGCCCAAAATGATTTTTTTTTCAGTCTGTTTAGTCCAACAAATTTTATATGAGTCTATTTAGTCCAAAAATAAAATTTGGACAGATCTGCCCTTTAAGTAATTTATTTTTTAGATTTGCCCTTCCACATGTTCTTCCTTTCTTGATTTCTTTCAATCTCTTCAGTTGTTTCACCACGTACTACTCCACTTTACCCTTATATATCTCTCTCTCTTGCGACAAATCCCTGATAGTTAGTTACCCTAGCTAATTAATTAAGAGGAGTCGAACACACTAGTACTCCAACCTCCAAGTTGAAGAAAAGAGTTCATGGTGCTAAACATTGGCTCGAATCCAATATCCTTCAAGATATCTCTGCTCATCAGATCCTATAATTTGAGAAAGAGAATAAAAATGAAATGTGGAAAGATCTGATTAGGAAAAAAAATATAAAGGAGAAATAGAGAAAAGAAGGAAAAGAGATGATAGAGAGAGAGAAGAGAGGGACCTAAGAGAGAGAGAAAAGAAAGGAAAGAGAAAGAAGAGGAAAAGAAGAGAAAGAGATAGAAGAGAGACGAAGAAAAATTCAACATAGATCTATGCAAAAACGTTTTTACATGAATTATACAAAAATATTTTTGCAGGAACTATGCAAAATCATGTTTTACAGATGATTTAACATAGATCTATGCAAAAATATTTCACATAATGATTTAGCATATGCAAAAATATTTTTGCATGTACTCATGCAAAAACATTTTTGCATAAATTTTGTGATTTTTTTTCCGAAAACCAATCTTGACTGGTCTAGTTTCAAAGATCTCAAAAAGTGCTTTCTAAATATATGAATTTTGTCAAAATCTGAATTTTAATTGAAGAGATATAACATTTTTAAGTTTAAAAATAAAAAAGATAACTACATTTCTTTCTCATACAGCTGTACAAGTTTGAAAAAGACAAAAGGGTGATTGAGAAATATAATAAGGGTAAAATAAGAACATTAAAAAAGAAGGAATGGATTAAATAGATTTAGAAAAGTTTAAAAAGGATTAAACAGATTCAAAAAACTTTAAAAAAGGTATTTCAGTCTTATTAAAAATCTTGTGTACTAAATGGATTAAAAAAGTTATATATTGGATGTTTTGGCTATTATCCCTTTTTATTAATCCCAAAAGTCATCTCCACATCACTAGCCCATCAGAAGGGGTAAGCTGAGTGCCATAATCAAATGTGAAACATACAACTTAAGAAAATATATTGGATTGTGCTTACATTGAAAAGATCCATTAGGTCTGTGTTGATCTACATGATGTACAAAAATATAAAAAAATAAAAATAATAGTGCGTCTTTTGATCATCTCCATGCAACAACACATGTTGAAAGGTTACGACAACACATGAGTGATGGCTCTATGGAGTTGTGTCTCAAAACCTCTAACTAAAGTAAGTCTTTTAGGGTACTATGGCAGCCTCAAACCTCCATATTGGAGAGGTTTAAAGGATAATTGTCAAGTACTAAGGTGGAAGTTATCCCTCAAATTTATTCCCTCAGCCTCAAATATACCCATATTTGAGGCTGAGAATAGAGGAAAGAGGGATCGACAGAGGGACTAGAGAGCACTAGATGGAGTAGAGGTAGGGGTGTCAACGGGACAGTTCCGGATCGGATCCTAAAGGTTCCAAATCTGGTCCCGTTAATATGAAAGTGGTTCCGGATCCTACCGGTTCCGATTCTGGAACCTCAATTGGTGGTTCCGGATCTGGTACCGCTAGGATGCATGGGTACCCGATACCCATTTTTTATTTTATTTTTTTGCCTTTTTTCATATAAAAAGTATTTGTATTTTATATTTCCGTATTCTATTCAATCGTAAAATTAGGTTTATCACAAATTTATTGTATAATAGTCATTGGTTTCTTTTATTTTCTTCTTTAATTAAAAAAAAGTTAAAAATTTATTATATAATAGTAGATTAAATTATAAAATTATAATATTTATACAGAACTGGGTATCCGTTGAGTGGATCCGAAATTAATCGGATCCACAAAATAAGGTCCTAGAACCGCAATAAACGGTTCCGGCACCGGTTCAGCTCCGGATATTTTAGTACACATTGACACCCCTAAGTAGAGGGCGACAAAGGGAGTGAAAGGCGACAATCCCTTTGTCGCCAAATTTATAAAAAAAAAAATTAGTTTGGCGACAGAGGGGGAGCCCACTTTTTTTTTTTGTGTTTCCAAGTGTATTTTTGTTGTATAAAAGTTTTCATGTGTTTCAAAACACCAAGCCTGTGAAGTCCACTTGGATATGATCCAATAGTTGATATTTGGTGAGGTTGTTCTTCTCACCATGTAGATCATCCTTACAGAAAAATTATTCAATTATAAAACTTATAACCCCTTCAAAAGTTGATCGAAAGTTGATTGAAAGTTAACGGTGAGGTAAAGAGTCAACTTTTGATGTGGTTAGAAGTTTTCAAATGTGATGCTTTTTTGTGAAGATGATCTACATAGGGGTTCTCCCCACCACTTCACCGCCGCCACCGCCACCGCAC
>MVGT01000169.1:241360-259161 GCA_002174775.1 Macleaya cordata
TCTCTCTCTCTCTTGCTCTCTTACCCCTGTGGTTTGTTGCAGGAAACTAGTAGCTGGACGGTTGCACCACTAATCAGAGACAGCTTTTCCATGGTATTACTCCTCTCTCTCTCTCTCTCTCTCTCTCTCTCTTCATGTTTGGCGCCTGGAGATGCATAAGGGTTGATTTTGGTTAAGGGTTTTCAAGATTAGATTTCCTTTATGTTTTTAGTTTTTTTTACTGCTTAGATGTGATGGGTTAGATTGGTTCTATTTTTATTTTTATTTTAGGTCTTTGATTCTAAAAGTTAAACGTTTATCCTGCAATTTAGATTGGTTCTGCTGTTGGTGGTACTGCAAGCGCATTCTATGGATTTAACCATGGTATGTTTTTCGCTTTCTTCCCTTGTCTTTCCTTCTTTAATGTTTAAGAATTCTTGATTGGTGTTAAAGCAGGTTCAATATCTTATGCTGATCTTGCAATTTTTCTTCTTTGAGTTATTGTTCTTTTTATTCTTTCTTTCAATTGATTAATATTTCCATGGAATTTGATAAAACCTGTTACACATCGTCATTTATCTGACCTTCAATTCCTAACTTTCTTTGTTTGCTAAAAAAGATTGACATTAAAATGAAGTATTAAACCAACATAAGAAGAAATATAGTTATAGGAAATGATGAAAATAGCAATGCATATGAAATAAAAGAATATAAGACGAAAGAAGAAAATTGCATTTGATTTTATAGAGTTACTCTGTATGTGAATAGAGTAAACATAAGAGAGAAATGATTAAGCTGTAAGAAGATTGGTTATATGAGTTATTCCTCCAAAGTTAAGCTGATCCATACTTGAAGAACTTGTATTAATATAAACATGCATCTAAAAGGATTTTGTAGACTCTATTCTCTAACACACTCTCTGTGATGGGCACTTGGATTATGACTTATACGCATCATATGGGTTATACTTTCGTTCAATTAGACTTCCCCCCATGTGGCTTGTGATGGAAATCTTCAACTGAACTTCGGGTATGTTTGGTTCGATGGAATTGGAATTGAGGGTGATTTCCCAATTGAGTTTGATTGATTCTGTTGAAATGTAACCATTCCTCCCCAATTATCACCATTTGGTAGGCCATTAGAATTGGAAAATGAATTGGCTTGAAATCGATTTTGAGCGTTTGCTTTGGGTGAATGCTATTTATGTAAAATCTGTAAATGTTGAATAAATAAACAGAAATTACAGAGTTGAAAAGAAGCCCTAAAACTTCAAGCTTGGGTTTTTCTAGATTTCAAATTTCAATGAAAAACCAAAAATCAATCAAACAAAAAAACAAACGAAAAACAACCTGAATGCAGGTTTATTTTTAATAAAACCTAGAAATCAGTAAAGAAAAAAAGAAGCTAAATCGAGATCTTTGCGCTGATTACTTGAAGAAAGAGAGGAGAGAGAGAATAGAGAAGAGAGAGGAAGAGAGAAAAAGAGAGGAGAGGGAAGAGAGAGGAGAAGAACTTGTTCCCCATCATCATACTCCAAAGCACTTGGGAGTTTTTGGAGAAGACCCATGAACAGGGGAGGAACCAGGAATTTATTTGGGGTGGGCTGAAGTTAGTATACATAATACATTAATACTTTTTTGATCGATAAGAGGACTGAAGTTTATATCTAATAAACAACTTTAAAAATTTATAATAGACTTTTTGACATTTTCGTTTAACAAAATAAAAGTAAATTTTGTATTGATCATCATATATCTATTCACCGGTCACGAAAACAACACCCTTAAAAGTGTTGCTTCAATGCCAGCCCCAATGAGGGCAAACCTCCTCGCTTGCAATCGGTACTCTTAGACTGATTTTCAATAAAAACAAAGAGATGACGTCAATTAAATGCTCACACTGTTCCAAGACATTTTGCAGAGGACGTCAAATGACATTGTGCACTTCCTTTCTCTTTCTTCATTTTCATCTTCTTCTTCAACCTAATCTTCTTTTCCTTCAACCTCAACCTAGTTAGGTTCTTCAACTCCTTCCTTTCACAATAGATGCTTGAAAGGATGGATTAAAAAAATAAGAAAGTTGCGCTTGGAAAGATTAATCAATTCTTTTAGGCAAAATTCTGATTGTTACCACATTTTCAGATAAAATCAATCTCTTCATCAATCAATATGCTTATATGGCGTGTTACTATAATTTTATTGAGCTAAAACTTAAACCATTTCAATCCACATACGAATCCTTGAAGAGAAATGAAATATCATTTTGGGATTTAAGTTTTCAAATGTTGTTTAACATTTGAAAAGAAGAAGATATATAGAAACTGACAAAGAAAGATTGAAATTAGGAATCATATAACAAAGTTAGTGATAAAAAAAAACTTAAAAGTGAAACCACTATTAAATGTCTTTAATGTCTTCTATACTTGGTCAAACATCTTTGCAGATTTATCCACCTTTATAAAATTTATCCAGCGTATTGCATACCTTACAACACTTCTATATTCAAGATTAAAAACACTCAAAAGCTAAGCAAGAGTACCATGACATGACTCTTCATTTCAATTAAGTTCCTCAAATAGTAAATAAAATATTAGATATCGTAGAGAAATAAACAAAAAAAAAACAGTTAATCCCAATTGACTGTTTAAGGAATAATTATACCATTAGATCCATAAAAAACTCAAACCAAATTAACAAAACAAACTTAGTTAATCTATCCAAATTTCATAAACTAAAAGTTCACTTTTTGTGCTTCTATAGTCTATATCCAAAAACAATTCCAGCTCAATGGACTATTAAAAGAATCTCAAAAATATTGAGCACATAAGAAGTTATGGTACTTTAACCGTGGCTAACTCAGAAAATCTGAGAGCGATCGAGGTCTTTATTTCTAATCTTTATTTAAATCAAAACATAACTAATGTTCTAATCTCATCCTAAACTAAACAAATAACAACTTCGACGCAGGACCCAGGGTTCCCCCTCAAAAAAATTATAATATAATGCACTAAAATAACTCATAAATAAGAATAACGTGATTAATGTCGACATTAACAGCAGAAACCCGTTAATGGCATCACACTGTAAGATTCTTGATTTCACATCAGGAAAACTTTTGGAATCACTCCACAATATGGTTTCACACCACTAATTGCAACACTAATTTGACTACTCTCTTTCTGCAGTCTTCGTGAATTCCTTCCAGGGTTCTATATAGTATCTGTAGACAAATTAGTAACCTCAATCTAAACCCTAAAACTAATCACAACTATACAAATTAACAGTTGAGAAAACAAATAAAAAATGATCTCTAATTACAAAAAATAAAAGGAAAAAAGTCTCTAAAATATCCTAACAAATAAAATCATTAGTTTATTGTTGCGGTTCATGGGCAACCCATATCCGAATCTGTATCAAACTTCTTCTTCTTGGTAATTGTAGTAGTAGTAGTTGTTGTAAACTAGTAATGTTCTTCTACGTATTTATTTCTTGCAGTGATGCCAGTAGTTCAAAGGCGGATAAAGGGACCTATGTGGTTACATTTCCTCGTTGGTGTAAGTGTTTTATCAAACTTCTTTTTGTTTAAATTAGCCTGTTTGAATTTATCTCTTCCATGTTTCTGGATTTTTCTCCCGACTTTTGCTGCTTTTCGTGGGCTTGAAGCTTTCTATGCTGATCTTAGAAAATACTTTTCTTGGGTCATAATCTTGAAGTAAAGTTAAAGGAAATTTTAATGACCTCAACTTTAGGAAAAGACAGTTCTCTCCAGAGCTCTTATTGGTGTTTCCAATAGAAAGTAGTGATTAATGATTTAATTCTGTCTCTGAATATAGATTTTATTGCAATGAGTGGAAAGGTTCCACTGACGACCTTAATAACCTGAGATGTTCGATAACTGGAATTGGGAAAAGGAAGTTGCCTCCGGTACAATAGAGAGTAGTGAATTTGTAAACTCTGATCTTACATTTCTTCTTTGGATTTTAGTTTTCAGTATACAGATCTTTAGTGAAGAAAAGTATAGTGGTAAGAAGCTAAAAATGGCAGAACAGTGAAGTTTTTTACTGGTTTTTTTGCATATGGTAGGACAGAGAAACTCTCTTCCATAACAAATTTTGAGCTAAAAAAATATTCTGATGCAAATGCAGCTGTGTTACTAGAGAGAGAGAGAGAGTGTTAAAGTAAGTCCGCAAGTTGAGTTAATTGTACAAGGAATGAGTTGTTCAATCAGTTTTGTCTTCAAATGCAAATTGTAGGTTGTCATTTAGCTATAGCCTATGGTATTGATACCTGGATCCCTGAAAAACCTTGAGGCATTGATTCCTATATGGAAAGAGATGGCTAAAGGTATGGTCATGCAGATATGGCATTAATATTTGATTCTGGAAAAATGTTAAGAAATCAAAAAAATTTAAGATAGAATGAAAATAATAAAAGCAATTAAAAATATATGCAAAATTTTGAAACAATAACCATAAATAGACATGGTTACTGTATCCTGATATTTGAGGTTCGAGCGAGGCTGAGACAGGTACCTTACTCATTTTAGACACGTGCTCATACCCTGTTAAGGATTGTTAGGTAGATTTTATTTTATTTTTTATTTTTTTTCTGTTGGGTAGACCAGTACGATGAAGGAGAATATTTTATCCCACTTGTATAGTTTATCCTTGAATGACATTTCTGATTTGATTATGGTCACTGAAAGATGATTTGATTATTTCTTATTTGCCTTTTCCACCCGTATGCTACCATCATCTATAGTTTCTTTTGGATGGGAATATTTTGATCGTTGTCTCTAACTTCAAAAGATTATGTATCGCAAGGAGTTTAACTTAAGAAGCTTCAACATTCTCAAGGTGACAGTCTGTTTTCATTTCTGTTTTGTGGATGCAGACCCCACCTGTAATATTATTCTCTTCTGCATGTGCTGGGTTGGCAGGTCAGATATTTTTCTCCATTTACATAAGTTATATTTTGGGATTTTATTCTCTAATGTCAACATCTGTTCATGGGTTATCAGAAAAGTTTGTAATGAAATATAAATTGTGATTGATTTGCCTATTTTCTTCATAGTAATTTTGACTATATTATATTCTTATTAGTTTCCTAGAAATTTTAGAAAATTCCTACAATTTATTATTCAATTCTAGGAATCATGTAAACTGATTGTCCTAAGATGCCGCATGTAAAACCAATCTCAACATCTTTTCCTAAGAAACTATTTGGTTCCCTTGGCTTAATGATGCGTCACCATTTCCTCCTCAGAATCAGATATAAGTAGTTTCTATCAGATCCCACGAAAGGCTCATTTTTTAATATGTTCATTTATTACTACTTCTAAATGATGCAAATTGTAGTGCGTTTCAACTCTCTAAAAAACACAATTTCTACTAATCAAAATAACTACTCAAATGTATTCAATTATTAACCCCTTAACGATGAAGAGAATGCCCTTATTTATAAGCCCTAGTAGCTTGGGCTACAAGTAAAAGATAACTCAAAAGGAAACTAAATCCTAAAACAAATAGGAAACAAATAAAACAGTCTCAATTAAACAAGGAAACAATTAAATAAAGAAATAATGATTAAAATATTCTTAAATATTCTCCGAATGAGGAAACCATGATATTCTTGAATCTTGATGTGCCCTCGTGGGCGGACCCCACACATGTCACATACGTGCATACATCACTAAATATGGGTTTCAAACTTTCAAGTATCTATGCCTGTTACCAGGTGTCAGTGCGAGAAATTGGTTAGTTCCACAATGCGGCAGATTGATGGATAATCCTTGACCAACTGATTGATCTCATAGAAATGAGTATTATTCATCAGTAAAAGTTAGCCTTGAGCATGAAGAAATGTATTACAATCAACTGTAATTGTGGCTTTTCTTTTTGTGCCATCTTAATGAGATGATCCATTGATTGCATGAATCCTGATCAGTTAGGTTGCATCCTCTGTTTGTGGAATGTTTTATAGACGATTGAAGAGTGTGGTCTCGAAAACTACTACTGCTTCATCATCCATATCATTTTTCTTTGAATGTTAAAGTTCCCCGAGTTCTTATCGTTGTACTTGATTGGTGTTGTGCAGGTGGTGCGGTGCCAGCACTAGCCCAACTTATCTCGTCATCTTATCATGCAGCGACCTCATCACTGTCACTGACGCCACCCGCCTCAGAGGATGATAAGATGCACAAATCAACAACCTCCTCTACCCTGTAATTGCTTACTCTACTGAAGAGCGACTTTGTCGGCATTTTTGTATGTTGTGTATATATATATATGCAGATTTCTCTGGAATAAGTAAGTTGTTTTACTCAACAAGATGGTGACAGTTGCATTTGCAACAAATTGCTATAGCAGGATTTTGGTGGTGAAACCACGAGGGTGTCTATGACCATCTCTCTCTACCTAATAACCTAGAAATTTGGGATTAAAAAAATTAAATGAATCTTGAGAGTCGTTTTAATTAATGGTTTTTTAGTTGGCAATTCACTTCAGGACCCCGTGAATGTCACTTCATTTCAATTGCCAGAATCTCCCGTCACATGCCCATCCCGTCGACGACATTTTAAGACGTTTAAGTCCACCCACCAATCTTCCGATTAAAACAAAAAGTATCTTGCACTTTTAACAGGTGTGTGTGTTTTTTCTTTTCTTTTCTTTTTTCTTTTTTTTTTTTATATTTCTTGTAGGCTACTGAATTTGTCTTTTGTGAATTTTACATGTTTTATTTAGATGAAGGTGTGATATGATGTATAATAGAAATGGGTTCATTTTAAAATTCTTAAACTTGAAAACCCTATAAAATTCCAAGTTAAATTCACACCAATTAGATTTAGATACTTGAAAAGAATCGAAAGAAAAAAAAAATACAAAAAACAAGAGAAAAAGAAAAAACCCACCCAAGTCAATTTCTTCGAAATTTTGAAATGAATTGATTTTTGTGAGGATGTGGAGTTCACTATGTAGATCAGCTTCACTAAAAATTAATCGTTCTATCATTAGTGGGAATAATAGCATTTCGCAAATTTTAATTAGAAATCCACGGCTCCTCCGTAAACTGCGGGGTCTCTTTGAATTCAGAGCTTACAGATCTTCCAACCGGAACAATGATTTTGAATTTGCTAACAATACTAGAAACGCAATATATCACTAAAATTCTAATCATCCCAATTAAATAAATGGGCGCTAGAGGAAAAGTTTCCACCATCTGCTAGCCTCGTTGATGAATCTGAAATAATTAAGACCTATATATCCGGGTCCTCAATGCTGGTTGACCAAATGGTAAAAGGTCTCATTTCAGGAGCTGGCCTTGGGCTCCAAAATCTTACTTATATCCGGCCCTACTCCCTACTCTTGGTCCACCATGTAGACCAGACCAGACCAGACCACTCTTGATGCCCATCTAGCATTTTTATTTATTTATTTATTTATTTAGAAAAGAACAAATGGTTCTATCTAAATTCTTGCAAAGCGCGCGCTTTTTTCGTTTTTCTTTTTTTTTTTTCCGTTTCAACCCCATCAAGCTTCTCCCCTGCAACTAGATAGAGAGAGAGAGAGAGAGAGAGGCTGAAGGTTCATGGTTTCAACGGGGTTGGATTATCTGTTAATGGAAGCAATTGGGTTTTTTTTTTTTAAGGTTTTCTTACTACCAGAACCAGATTTGGCGGTTGAATAGTTAGGGTTTTGTTGGGGATTGAGGGGAATTGATGGGGAAAAGGAACGTTATTGTGCTTTCTTCTTCTTCTTCTTCTTCATCTGACAATGAGGATGTGAACAATAATCATTCACGAAGTGCAAACAGCATCTCATCGAAATCTAGAGCGAAATCTAGACGGTCTCTTCCACTACTTAATAAGAAGAAGAAGAAGAGTTCAAGTGGTGGTGGTGGTGGTGGTGGTGGTGGTGGTTCAAAGAGGTCCCGACGCCTTCCCGATTCTCGCTCTCTCTTCTCCACTGACTCTCTTCGAACAGCAGAGGTGTGCTACTTTGTTTTCTATATCTTTTTATCTTTCATTTTACTTTTTCTCCTCCTCCTTCTCCTCCCTCTTGAGTGTGTTTGAATTTTAAAGAAAAATGATTTTCAAACTTGATTTATTGAATTTATGGTGTGACTCAGATCACTTGAGTGAACAATCTTGATATGCACCATTGGGTGGTTCTAACTCGAGGCTTTTGCTCGCTTTGTAATTACTTGTAAATGCAGGTCGATTTTGATTCATTTTGTGAAGGTTTTTATGAAGGTTTTCAAGGTCTCACAGAAGTCCCCGGTATGTGAAATTATTAAAAAAAAAAAAAAAAAAAAAAATCTCTGGTTTGCTCTTTTTGTGCATTTTTAATCCCCATGAAACTATCTCCATGGGGATCCTTTTTAAGACAAAAGTCTGAGGATCCTTCAATTGTTTCTCGAGGCTTATGTTAGTCTATTTGACTCACATATTAGTCCCAAAATAGTCGCATAATTGGCTGTCGATGCATCTACTGCTAGGATTTGAATATTTAATTGGTATGTATGTCACAGATATTTCTCCACCTAATTAATAAGCTCTGCAAAGTAGATTTGCATTTTTGATGAAAAAGAGTTAAAACAATGTATAGATTGGGATTCTTGTATCATATTCAATCACAGGGCTTTCCAAGTGATCTCCAATGATGCCACCTCACCTTTCTTCATAATACTCATTAAGATTCTTCGGTTTTCAGAGCACACAACCATGATTTGGCTTGGCACAAGTGAACCTTTTTGGTCTTGTATAACCATATTGAAGGCGTATGCCAAGTTTCTGTAATATTTTGTTTGAAGATTGTCCATTGTAGTTAAGGATAAGGATCTGCAATTTCACACTGGTATCATTTTTATGGCACTAGAATATTCGTTGCAGGTTTCTTTTTGTTTTCAAAATTCATGCTGTTCATTGCTTTACATTTGTGGTACATGATTGCAGAAATAGCTACCTTCTTCAACACCCCAACAGATATGTCTGAAAGTAAAGGCTTCTTCTTGATAAACTAGAAAATTAGACGGCATGGGTATTAATTTTCTCACTTGCATGCAAAACCCCATCTATCGTCACTTGAATGGCATCATGAATCTTACAACTCCACCAGAAACCCAGGTACTTGGGTTGCAATAAGAAACTTACATCCGTATTCATTATAGTTGAATCTAGGATGTTTCATCTGGGAGGACTAGGTGAATTCATATTTTATTCTTTTCAATAGGTGAAGGTTGAGATCATTTAAGGCATCTTCTTGTTTCCTCGGTATAGTGCTCTCTGAAGAGGCTAGATCATTATTAACTACAACCTGGGTACCATGTTGTTAATGTCAGTTTTCATGCAATAGGAAGATCAGCATCCACTTATTACAGCAATAGACATCCTTCTTGTGGAGCATTTGAAAAGTTCTGCTTCCAAGTCTGTGCTCCATCACTGCTTTCCCAGGATCCCACGAGTCAACTAGGGCTGGATTCCTTTAGTATTCAAGTTACATATTTTCTCATTCCTTCCTAGGAGTGATTTATAAGCCAGTCAATTTGAGATTAGTTATTGCAGTTTCTAACTGTATCTATTTCCTTGTGAAATATCTAATTCCTGCAAGTTACAGGCATACAAAACTATCAAAGCCATAGAAGGAGAAGAATCCATGAAGTTGATGAGTTGGATTATATACTATGAAAAACAATCAGAAGGACTTAATTGCAGTATAATTCAAATTTGACATTTCCGTATTATTATTATTTTTTTTAATCTTTCCATATTCTCTTCTCTAACGTCATAAATGGATGCTCAGTTCATTCCCTTTCTTGCATCACTTTGGGTTTATTATTCAAGGTATTTAAGTTTAGTGCTGAGAGAAGAGAAACATGAAACAGGTTCTCTAAGGAGCGACGAAAGGGAGTTATGGGTCGACAAATATAAACCTCAATCTTTGGTGGAGCTTGCTGTTCACAAGAAAAAGGTTTTGTATGTTACGGCCCATTTTCACTTACTGTGCATTTGTTCTCTCTACAAGTACTATTGTTGGTTCTCTGAGTTTCTGTTCATATTTTGAGAGCTTGTATCTAATTACTTTTCCTGGTATTCATGTGTTTGTGCCAACCCCAGTATTTAGGATATGTGGTCGATGATGATAATATTCATGTATTTTTACCCAAACAACAATATGTGTTTGTGTTCACCATTCAGTTTTGGTCTGTGCTTGCGAATGTAGCAAGACAACAGGCATCGGTTAAAAAAAGAAAAATCTTAGGCATATTCTGCTGTTTACAGTTCTTCAGAAAATCTAGTTGATCTGAATTATTCACTTTTACTTTTAGATTTGTGGACATGACTTCAGTAATGATTTTTCATTTCTCTCTGCAGCTTGAAGAAGTCAAAATGTGGTTAGAGGAAAGGTTGAGAACCTCAAAGGTGATTTAATTTTATCTGATGGTATACTTTTCTCGTCTTTGAAGAAGTCTCTGAGTTGCATGTACATCATGTTTTACTTTTACGATGAGAATTCCATGCACCACCTAATGGTTAATAAATGCACTTATGTCATATTTCAATTAAGGTAAATAAATTATGCATTGATGACATGACACTTTAGGGGTTTTGTCTTGTCGAATGTGTATTCACACTGGTCGGATACATTAAGACATGGACAAATAAATGCCACCCTGCCATCCTATTAATTTTCTATTAGTAATGATCTCTAAAAGAGGGCTTGTAAGTTCTTTTATAAGCCTAAGGTGTATGGAAATGTTTTCTTGTACTTTTGTAATAGTTCCTAAGCACCCGCTATGGTACAAATCTGTTGGTAGAGAAACCAAAAGATGGCAATCACGCACAGATACCATCATTATCTTTTAATAATATTCAGGAACAAAGCTCTCATCTTGTAAAGCTGCAACTTTTATGAGAACCTGAAATAATCCTTATATGCATCTCCATGCTATATGTATCAAATTCATGATGAGTGCATCCCATAATACATTTAACTTAGTAACTAACATTTCTTTGAAGTCACCTCTTATAATCCTTTCTGCTAGAAGTACTCAAAATTTGTCTTAAAAGGAGACTCGTATGGGCTTGTAGGCTTTGTTCGTCTCACTACTTGGTGACCTTAGAATCAGAAGTCATGATGCTAAAGCACTTTGTGCATACTCACTTTTTTCCTTCTTTCATTTAGAATCCCTCAGTTCTTGCAAAATCTTATTGTCTACATATTAGTTTTTCTGATTTTGACTCTGATATCTTGTTTAGTTTCCCACTGATATTCATGTATGGTGTGTGTTAAGATGTACGCTTAAATGCCAATGTTCTTCATATCCCTTTGAGAATTGAGGCTCACTAATTTCAACCATTTACATTTTAAATTATTAAGGCCTCATAAGGTGCACCTTCAAATGTCTTGCATTTATATTGCTTATGCCAGTTATAGTGGCGGAACCTTAATGTTCTTTCTTTATTATATACAGGAAGTGTTTCACAATCATGCTCTTGTCATCACTGGACAGGCTGGAGTCGGAAAATCTGTATGTTTTTGTTCTGTTTTTTCATGAGTTATTGAATGCAGCCAGTTCATATATTATCAGAGGATGATTCTTCGTTTCACCTAGCATTAAAGCACTATGTCACTTCACTTGGAATGGTAATTGAGTGCTTGTCGTAAGTTAAATTTCTTTTGGAAATTTTTAGTTATTGAATTCATATATTATATGATAAATTGTGAGAATATATGAAGGGGAAGATTCCCATATATGAAAGGCTAAGGAAGGCCGAGTAAGCTCTCCAAAGAAGCAAACAAGATACACAGAGAATGTACCCTCCAAGTACCCCCAGCACATTTTCCCATCTAAAGACGAAGTCCTGAATGAAAGACTTCTAAGTTCAACTAGGCAAGAAGACTAGAGTAAGAGGGAAGCGTTAATGTTAAGCGTCAATATCAGAAGGACAACTATTCGGTCCTCTCAAACATTTGATTCCCCCTCCCCATACTCCAAGGGATTGCAAATTATTTTTTTTGTTCAATAGAATTATATTTTATTAAGAATATACAAATGTATCAAGGGGGGGCCTTGCGAAGGCTCCAGGATGCAATTCGAATTTTAAAGCTTAAAACATTACAACACTACTGCATCATTGTGGAGCCTAGTACGAAGGGATTTAAAAGGCCAACATAGACAACTACACTCTGCTCCTATGGTAGATTTTCCTGGGACAGATTCTCTATGGTAGACTTCTATAATGGTGTGGATATGCCAATATAACTATTTTGTTTGTCCTCTTCTTTTCATTGTCAATAAAAAATCTAATGCTATGACGAGGAAAGATAGTGAGATATATATTTTTTTGTTTCACAGTAAAAAAACCAACAGATATCAATTTATGGACCCACTGAGAATACGATAATGTTTTACATCTCATTGTAGTCTTGTTTGGTTATGTTGTTTGCCAACCATGTTGAACTTTTGCAGCTCTGCAGCAATTTATGTTCCTTATAAAATCCTTTACAGACAAGCTGTATAATTTAGTCCAAGTATGAAGGTACAATGTAAAAATACTTCCATGTGTTATTCATGATTACTTTTCAAGGTACTTGGGTACCAGTGACTTCATTTCCATAGCAGGCCTCTATACCTATGCCTTTGTAGTTTATAGCTGGTATTTCTGGGTTGCAGAAAATTTGTCAAAATGAAGCTCCAATATCAATAGGAACTTTGTTTTGGTTGTTGCATTTAACTTACATCTCAACTATGACTGAGTTATTTATCTTCTGGAAATCATGCATCATCTGTTTTGCAGGCAACTCTCCGTGTGGTTGCATCTCATCTTGGAGTCAAATTGTGTGAATGGAAAACCCCTACACCCACACTTTGGCAAGAACATATCCACACCTCTAATTCAGGTGAAATAAATTATGTAGCCAGCAAAATAATATTAGAGGATTACTTGGATCAGCATGGATGCAGTAGTACTTAATGCTTGTGCCTTACTCATTGCACATTGCAGAGGACCATCTGATGACCAATCAGATGAACCTAAGAATTCTGATGACTCTGATCTTTAGTTTCTTCTTTTCTGGATCGCTATATTTTCTTTATCCATTCAATCAGTATGGTGTCTTTATAATGATTTAGATTATTTGAGGGATGCAGCATGTACCTTAATTTACCTGCCTCCGATCAATCCTTACCTTTTTCCTTTGTTTATTTGGAAGCATAAGTTAGTTCAGGCTTGCCTAAACTCAATAGACCATAAATATGGTGCGAGTCTGGATCAGGTCCGCCTTCATGAGGGAATGTTAATTGCCACTCATCCAAAATAGATATTGATCACACTGGTAAGGAAAAAGAAACATGCATACTAATGACCATACTAGTGACCACTCACCTATCCATCCTGATCCAACTACTGGTAAATTGTTGGTTTTATAGTTCAATTTGCTAATCTGAAGTTAATTTAGTTGTAGGAAAATTTGCATCTAATTGCTTATCAATAACTTGCTACTGCTTCTGAAAGTGAATAACATGATTCCAGCACCCAATGTACATCTAAGAATGATGATCAGAGTGTTATTTGTTATTTGTTTAAGTGTTCTGTTGTTGAATATTTAATTTGTCATGGTGTTACTAGGAACAAGCTACATGTCAAAGTTGGATGAATTCGAAACTTTTGTGGAGAGGATAAGAAAATATTCATTGCTTGCACTGTCCTCCAATGGAGGATCGAAGAAACCATACATACTCTTTATTGATGATCTTCCTCTGGCAAATGGAAAAGCTGCTCATGGGAGACTTTGCAAGTGCTTGCACGCCCTTGCTCGGTCAACTCAAATTCCAACTGTTATATTGATCACTGAGTACAATAAGGTTGACACTGCTGACAATACAACGCGTTACTGGGAAGATCTTCGATCTTGTCTTGAGAGTGCAGGGGCTAGTAAGGTAGGGTTCTTTGTTTACTTGTTTTTGTTTTCTGGAGTTTGAACCAATGCTTGGATTATGAATTTTTTACTGTTTGCTGACTGCCCAGTTCAAATTGCGTCAGTTTTTGGTGTTATTTAAGTTCAAATTGCATCTGGAATTTCAGGTAGCCTTCAATCCTGTTACTACAAATTCTATTAAGAGGGCTCTTTCTAGAATATGCAAAGAAGAGCAGTGCAATGTTACTGCTGAGCAGATAGATATGATAGCAAAAGCCAGTGGAGGTGATATCAGGCATGCAGTTACATCCTTACAGTACTACTGTTTGAGACCAGGCCAGATTCCATCCTTGTCTTTGTCCTCTCCCACTGCCACTTATTCAAAAGAGAAGTTAGATGACTTCAATCCATTGGATTGTGTATCTTCTTTACCGTTTGGCAGAGATGAGACAATTTCTCTATTTCACGCCTTGGGAAAGTTCCTGCACAACAAAAGGGAGACTTTGCATACATCTGGCTTGGGTATGTAAATATAGAATTTTTATGTAGTAGTGTAGAGGTTTTAATTGTTATAACTTAATAAGTGTAAAGAAGGGGAAATCTGAGATTATGTATTTTTAGACCAATTAAAATGGTCACCTGCGGACAGCCATATCATGTGGCAGATATATCAGGGATGTGGAAAGCACTATTTGATAGTTTCCACCTGAGGTTTATCTCAAACATGATGTGACTGGTTATTAAAACATCTGATTGTTGACATGGTAGATGTGGATCTTTCTAATGGTGGATCCTGCGTCTATTGGTAGATAAACGGTCTTTATGCCTTCTACCAGAAGGTTACCTTAGATTGCTGTTGTACCTAATCCTTGGTGGAAGCTCATTTGGTGATTATTTGAAGCAGTGAAGAGATGATTCTCCATATTGGTTCATTATAGAGTAAAGTTTGCAGTTTGCTTTGGTCCCTTCCCTTATTTGGTTCTCATGATTCCAAGTATGTACGATGAAGAAGTCTGTGCTTCTTATCAAAAATAGTTTGCACATAGAAGTTCTTGGAACTTGTGACATTGCTAAATTGGATGAATTATATCCATCCTATATGTGGACCATGGAAAATGTAAGGTGGTAGAGCACAGTTGCTTTATGGACGATCTAGATTGAGAAGTTCATCTTGAATGTTTCCTCAAAGTGTTTGTTGTCTCAAGGATTGATTCTAAAGGGACTTGACCAAGTAGTAATGGTCTTTCTTCTAGCTCTTCAGCAATCTTGGGGTTCTGTACATAGATAAGGACTATCTCAAATCTGAAGTTAGATTTGACGAGTTCAATATTTGGGTGCTTTGTGGAAGTTTCAAAGTTGAATCACAAAAGAGAACTTGGAACTGAAAATTTCTTTCCCTTAATTTTATTATTGGACTGCTGAAACTCAAGTGAGAAGTTGAAAATTCCTGAAAAGAAAATTTTAGAGAGATTTGTATAGTTTTGATTTATAGATGTAAATTGTAACAGTCAAACCACCCTCTTGAAATATATTCTGCCTTCTGTGTTTTCCTTGCCTTACTCTCTTTCTAAGCTGAAATTCCAATTTTGTAGGGAAAGATGAATTTCGACTACAGGAGAGATTTGTAAGGTTACCATTGAAATTGGGTGATCCAGAGAAAGTTCTTTCTCAAGGACATTGTCAAGCAAGGCCAATTGCTGATTTTCTACATGAAAATGGTGATTATCTGACTCCTAAATTTTGCTTCTTTTATGCAATGCTTTTGTTATCCTCACCGTTGAAGCAACTTTACTTTTTATCCATCCTATAGTGTGAAAGCCGTGGTAAAGTTTGTTGTTACTGTCCTGGTTATGGGACAATTTTTATTTTCGAAGAGTGGATATTGTTTCTGCATGATACTATCTACTAATCACCTGGAGGCTAAACATTTTATTTTCTTTTCTTTTTAATAAGATTATTTTCATAAGATGCAGTTTCTAGATCCTTTTTTTAATTTTTTTTTCATACAGTTCTAGATTTTATAAGTGACGAAGCAATAGATGATGCATGGGTGGTTACTTCCTATCTGAGTGACGCCGACTGCCTTCTTGCTACTTTTCATGGGTCCACATGGCCTCGGACAATAACTGGTTATCATGAGCCGGAGAAGATTGCCCAATTAGCTGCTGCTTCAGTTTCTGTTCGTGGGGTGCTATTTGGGAACTCACACCCCTCACCGTCCAGGTTTTCTTTCCTAAACTTGTTTCTTTTGTGCATTACACACACAGTGAGTTAAAGTAGAATTTCATTATCACATGTTAAGATCTTGCAGGTGGCATGCTATCCGTAGTCCCAAAATTTGGCAGGTTGAGCAGTCATCAAGGCGAAATAAGGTGGGTTGACCACTTGCTTTCTAAGATTTTCCTGTGTTGGGTTCAATAAGAAGAGTTTGATCCATTTGTTCATGGTGAATGCTTTTGACTTCTCTTGTTTCCCCCCAACCAAACAGTACTAATCAGGGGTAAAGTTTTGGAACCGAGTCTGAGTGTTGGATTCACATTAATTATGTGAATTACTGTGCATGAGTTACTAATCGTGATTGTTCATCAACTTGCCTATGCATTGATTTGAGTATACTTGATTTTTGTTGTGAGAACGCAGAATGAAATGCTACGACAGAGAATTGAAGCTTACGATAACTCAAGTGCGTCTGACATGTCTGTCATGGCCACTGAGTATAGACCCATACTCAAATGGCTTGGATACAGAGCATCGGAAGTTGACAGAGTTGAAGAAGAAAAATCATGGAGCAGCATGACGGAGGAGGAAGACGAGTCTTGTTTGAATGACATAGAGAGGGAGACTAACGATGAAACTGATGAAATTGAAGATTGGTGAATTAACCACTCAAGTTCTTAATGAATGTTGTTATTTCTTAATGGGTCTTGTTAACGTGTGCCCTTAGGGCACATGATAAGGATGTTTTTGAAGAGATTTTTTTGCAAGTTACAGGTCTTCAAATCAGCTGAATTTTTGTAAGCATAATATTATCATTATTTATAAGATGTCCACAAAAAATCAGCTCAATTAGAGACATATAACCCTCTAAACAAATCACTTTAAATGTCAGCCGTTCATTCATACTATTAAAGTTTAAATTAAGTGTTCCATAGTGCTAGAGGGTGCTAGAGGACTCCGATTGAGCTTATTTTTTTTTAGATATGATCCAAATAGTATAAATAACATACATATCAAAAAATCAGCCCATTTGAACAATTCTAAAAAACTAAATAAAACACAAAACTAATTTTGTTAACATGTGCCCTAAGCAAAATCCTTTCTTAATTAGCAGCGTAAAAAGTTGAGACAGTTTAGATAGTGCGTTGTTGGATTAGTGACACGTGGTGACAATTGAGATGCGGGAGAATAGAAAGAAAGAAATGAGAATGAGGATAAGCCCCCCTGAATTTGATGATATATTTTTGACTGGGGGGCGTGGAAGATGACGAAATTGGTTTGGTTTGGTTTGGTTTGGTTGGTTATAGTGTTGCATGCAATCCAAATACTGAAAGCCCAATAAGAGATCAGTACTAGAAGAGAAGAGATGAGAGACAGACAGACAGACAGAGAGGACCGCAAACCAATATGACTCACTGACCAAAAATAAATAAATAAATAAATAAGAAAGATATAATAATCAAATAAAGATTTCCTGAGAAGGGGGGGGACTGACCTACTCAACCTCGTACAGCACACCGTTAGATGTTTAACCATTTAGTACACGCAGCTAAGTGGGGAGTACATCCAAGGGCTTTGCATTGCATGGGGGTCAAGCCTTAATTTTTATTTTTATTTTCGTTATTAAGTTGGGTTTTCTAATAAGAGAGAAATCATCAATTTTCATAAATAAATGAATTAATTGTTT
>MVGT01000169.1:259808-270777 GCA_002174775.1 Macleaya cordata
TCGTTCCTTCCCTTCATCTTCTTCTTCTTCTTGTTTTTTCCTCCTGACCTGAAGTGAAGAAGAAGAAGCAAGGCAGAGAGGGCTCCTCACAGTTTGAGGGTCGGGAACATCGTAGCGTAGGTTTATTAGTTCAATTGAATTGAAATTAAGTAGTAGCAGCAAAGCAATGGCGGCGCCTGTAGTAGTGGATGCAGCCTACCTCAAGGAGATCGACAAGGCTCGTCGACAGCTTCGTGCTCTCATTTCTAGCAAGAACTGCGCTCCCATCATGCTCCGCTTGGCGTAATTTCTCACCCCCACTCCCATTTTCCTTTCTTTTGTTTCACCCTAGTTTGCTCTTTTCTTCTTTTTTTCTCATCTTTAGGAAATTTTGTATTAATTTGACCTTGTTTTTAGTTTTCTTTAAGATTGGGTTCTTCTGTCTGGGTTTCTGCCTATTATTATTATTCTTCTTCTTCTTTGATATTAGAGAGAGTTTTTCTTTAAAGATGTCTCCATGCAATTTTTTATTTGTTGGTGGTTTCTGGCAATATGAGCTTCTGATTTCTGTTTATTTTACACCTGTTCTTAAGTGGGTTTCGTATTCTCTCCTTAATGTTTTTTTTTTCTTTTTTTTTGTGATCTCCTTTGTAGTCTGTGGTTTTATATTTTCCATTGGTGCTTTGAGATTTGTATATACATCTTTGATCTTTCGATGTTCTTGTTCTCCCAATTATTTTAAATTCCACACTCCAGTATTGTCCCCTGTTTTTAGTTCAATTCGTATTATATATTATATCACCCGAGTACTTATTTGACAACTTCTTACATTTATCTGTCAGACAGACCACTCATTTACCATATGAGTTAATTCACAGGGACATTGGCTATCACTTTGCTTTGAGAATCATCATCAACCTTTGTTATCTTTGTCACCTCCAGGTGTGGGAATTAATGATCAATACTTGGTTATGTATAATGATTATGTGTTCCCTTTGCCTTGCAGTTGGCATGATGCAGGCACTTTTGATGTTAAGACAAAGACAGGTGGTGCTAATGGTTCCATCAGGAACGACGAGGAGTTGAAACATGGTGCCAATAGCGGCTTGAAAATAGCCATAGAATTTTGTGGTGAGTTTATCTTCTCAGTCTGCGAGTCCACGCTCATTACTACTTTGGGGTTTAGACATGATATTTTCTTTTTCTTTTTCTTCTTCTTTCCTGTGTGTGTGGTTGCCTGCAGAATTAGGATTTTGATCATTTGTTTGTTCACATCAATCATCATAAATGGTTCACAAGATGAGTTTCATCACGTTTACTGTTTTATAAGTCACAGTGCCTTTTGCATTCTTGTATTTTTGATAATTAATTTGACTGGAATTTCATTCAAACATCTTTTTGTGTTAAAATTGGATGACCTTGCTTGTCTCAAGCAAGTGAACATTAGTGTTCCCTTTTATAAATTCCTATCCGCCCCTCTCACTACTTGAAGATTGAAGTCCGCCATCGTTTCCAGCATCTTGATAGTGGCCACAGTTCCATGACTCTTTCTGCTCAGAGCATCTGCCACCACGTTAGCCTTCCCTGGATGGTAGTTCAATGTGAAGTCATAATCCTTCAGGAACTCTAACCATCTTCTCTGACGCAGATTCAGTTCCTTCTGTGTAAAAATCACTTGATGGAGTTGAAGGTTAAGTTCTAGTCCAAGTAATCTTTCACTCTTTGATGAGCAATGCACCCCATTGTTAATAGGTCATCAAGCTTTGATGTTCTTGCGAAACTAATTACAATCACTTATGAAATTGTTTGAACCCAACATTCAACTCGTTGGCAAAAGCTGAGTCAAGAGATTCAGAAGGTTACCATCCACCACTAAGTTGATGAAGATCTTATTTTGAATCATGGCATTTATCATTTTCTTGTCTCAACTAGTTGAGATAGATAATATGAACCTTCCACAATTCAATTTTATATAAATCCATTTTTTCAAGTGTGAGCCTTTGTATCTTTTTTTAAAACTGTCTATGTCAATTCTGGCATATCCCTTGCCCTTCTAAAGTCTCAACCTACATTATGGGACTTCTTACTTGTGATGTCATTGGTCTTCATTATACATAACTAGACCATCTTAACCGACTTTAGAAATGATCGTCATATGCCCCTCTTTTACAAAGCAGTCTTATCCTTCTCTTTGTTGCCTCTAAATGCTAAGATGATGGATTTGAAGTACTGGTTACATCAGAAAGGTTAAGGAGTTCTGCACTGGGATTGGATAATTGTTATACAGATACTGTAGGGTAGCTGCTAAAATAACTTCTGTTGTTGTTCTATTCAGAAAATCTTGTAATGCGTATTTAGATTGTAACAACTATCTATAAGAATTTGAATAGAATAGCTTGAACTTCACACACACACTGGAAGCTGGAAATTGCAACTCAGTATATCCCACTTCTGTTAGGTGAAATTTCAATGTGATAAAATGATGGCAATCATCTGAACATGTGAGCATTAATTAAACCACTGATACATAGAGCAATCCATGTTAGTTGATTCTTGCACCATCTAGTTTGGTAAATATGTGAGCTTGCATCAGATGGGTCATTATCCTATCACTTTGCATCTAAATGAAATTTGTGAAGTTGACCTGTGTGGTTCTATTTTAACATTTTCTTTTCTTTTTCCAGAAGAAGTGAAGAAAAATCACCCGAGGATTACATATGCAGATCTTTATCAGGTGATTATAATGTGAAAGCTTTTCTTTCTTTTCTTTTTCTTTTTTGAGTTGTTTGTTTAATTTGAAACACATGAATATTTTAGAGAAATAAGCATTTTTATTTTATTTTTTAATCTTGTATTTTTCTGTCTGGCCAATGCATTAATTAATAAAGGGTGCAGAATATGGGGCATGAATTACAAAACAATGAGGAAACGCGACGAACATTGATGGAACCAGGAGTTTCACCATTTATTCTAATACTTTTATTTTGGTTTCTAATATTGATCCAAGTTATGGGTTTCATATGACTGAAAGCACATAAATTTGCATCTTACTCTCCAGAATCTTATTTCATGATATAGCGATGAATTGGAAGTGTATATGCAAAATGTTGCATTATGAAATTAAACGATGCACACCTAATGACATACTAGAGGAATGATATTGCACCTCTGATTTTGAACTAGTGATAAAATTTTAGACAGACGTTGGATCTCAGTTTTGAAAATGAAAATGTCTTTGGGAGGCGTCTAACACTGGCACCTTCTGTCACTTGACATTATGATAAATCCATACTGTAAAAAAATGTAAAAGAAGATTTAAAAGATATGGAATAACCACTCCAGATAAATGTCAAAAACAGAAAACGTTTGAGAAAGATATTAGGTAAAGCAAAGGATCACATGAGATGCACATAAATAAGAAAGTACGTAAAGGTTTTTGTGCATTTTCACTCCCTACCCCACATCTCTGTCTAATACTTGTTTTGGTTTACTGGAACTACAATGTAAAGTAAATTAATAAAGTATGCTTGACCAATATGGGCCGTCAATCTTCTCAGGAGGCTAACTCCAGAGCTTAACTTTGTGAAAGTACCATTGGTTTATTCATCACTGACTCTTTTGGTTGAGTTGTCAGCTTGCTGGGGTCGTTGCAGTAGAGATCACTGGTGGACCCACTGTTGAATTTGTTCCGGGTAGAAAGGTGAGCTAAGGTGGCATTGTATGAGCTGATAGCTGAATCATTGCTTTAACTAACAATTTGTTGTCGTTCTATCAGGACTCTTTGGTTTCTCCTAAAGAAGGCCGACTTCCAGATGCTAAACAAGGTAACTGTCCCTTTATATATTACCAATCGAATTCTTTTCTGTTATTTTTGTGATTTACCATTGAAAAACATTGCTCGAGTCCCTTGTTTGGTCTTATATGTTGTTTAGAAGATTGTTGGCACCCTATGAGGCCATAATGAGTGAATTAGTATGGGGAAATCTAATACCATAGGACAGTAATGCTACTATTACATAAACTTTATGTGCATAATATAGGTTGAATGATTCAAGCAATTTTTTGTCCAGTCATAGTATGTGCCAGATTTCATAATCCTGATGACTGAAATGAATGGAAGACATCTCCAGGTGGTATAGAATAACTGTTAACTTCAGGAGTGGCATTTTATGATTTCCCCCGAATCTGAGAGAGAAATAATTCATTACTTCTTTTTGTGTTCACCAGAGTCGGCTTTCTGTGAAGAGATGCATGTTTAACCTGATATATTTTTAATTATCAATTATTTGGTATAGGTGTGCAACATTTGAGAGACATCTTTTATCGAATGGGCCTATCTGACAAGGACATTGTGGCATTGTCTGGGGCCCACACACTGGTAATGCTCTCTAGACTCCAAAGAAATGTCTTTACGCAGTCTATATAGATGGATTATGGATATGCATCTATACAGTTTGTTGTTCTGCTTTGTAGGGGCGGGCACATCCAGAGAGGTCAGGCTTTGCTGGTGCTTGGACTAATGAGCCTCTGAAGTTTGACAATTCCTACTTCGGGTAAGACATCAGCAGGAAGTTGATCATTTTCAATACCTCTTTTATTCCTTGTTTGAACTGAAAAACAAATAGTGGGTAGACACTGGATCATATGTCTTACACCAATATCATAACAGGGAGCTGCTGAAAGGAGAAAGTGAGGGGTTGTTGAAACTTCCCACAGATAAGGCTCTATTGGAGGATCCTGAGTTTCATCATTATGTCGAACTGTATGCGAAGGTAATATTTTTCACATGGGCCCTTCTCTCCGATGTTTGTGAAGAAAAATAGTGACTGGTTATATTATCACCCCTAAAGCTCTGGCAGCTTGCTGAAATCCAAGTTGTTTAGATAAGAATCAGTATGTTTTGGTTACCTATCAAAAGAAAAGAGTATGTTTTGGTTATGAAAAACCATACTCTGATGCTTCTGAGAAATCTAACCAATATATTCACCTAATAATCCAAACTGATCTGAGAAATCTGAATCATCCAATTATGTAGTCTCAAAGTTCACACCACTATGTTTCCTTGTGTACTGAGTCTTTTAAAAGAGTTTTTAATAAGATGCTCCCTGCTTTGGCTGACAGGACGAAGATGCATTCTTTAGAGACTATGCAATAGCACACAAGAAACTTTCTGAGCTTGGTTTTGCACCGAGTTCCTCTGCTTCCAAGGTAAAGAGCAGTACCGTATTGGCCCAAAGCGCTGTGGGGGTTGCAGTTGCTGCAACTGTGGTGGTCCTGAGTTACTTATATGAAGCTCGAAGAATCAAGAAGTAAAAGTGGTACTGGGTTTTGAGGTGTGTCAGACAGTAGAATAAAAGACCAATTAGTTTTTTTTTTTATCAGAACCAATTAGTTGAATCTCATACCGATGGATCATCACTACTGTTTTTCACTGAATAATAAAACTAGTCATCCCTACTTGAAAGTTTATATTTCTGAGACTGAATTTTTTGGTTTTTTGTTCTTTTCATAGAAATGGATTTATGGAGTGTGATGCACACCAGAACTGTTCTACTGGGATGATTTCAAACAAAAAAAGTAACATAAGATAAGGGTTCTCAAAACCAGGCACAAAATAAAGATTGTTTACCTTTCTTCTTGTGAATGGTCAGATATTACATGACATGGAAAAATAAAAGCAAAAGAAAAACTGAAAGTCAAGAGAATTTTATTAATGCAGTGCCTTCTTCTTCTGTTTTTTATAGAGGCAAAAATTAATGTCCACAGAGGCTGCTTTCTTTGAGAATGCAAGATCAAAGGAAAACAACCTACTAATAAAACTACTACTAACTTCCACCACTGACCATACAACACTTACATTACTCCAGTCCTCTCTACTACTGAACTGGAGATGAGGAGAACAAGTTCATCTCCCATCCTAAAACTACAAACTTAGATAACTCAGATTAAAAAAACAAAAAAAAAATTAAGAATAAATCGAAATAAAAGGGTGACTGATTTCAGTCAGGCTCTAGGGCTCAAGGACAGTGTAATATCCTGAAAAACCCTGAGCCTCTTGTCTATTTTTCTCTGGTGCATCATAGAATTATGACTAGTTTCTGCAGTCTTTGCCATCTCATTAGTGGGTCCAAGAACTGCAGCAATTATGGCTTCTTCGAAGGCCTTGTCTGGCAACAACTCTGCATTATCTTCTTCTATCGGCAGTGATCTTCTTCGGGTCTTATTCTGTTCAGATTGCTCACGAGCTACAACGGTGGGGTTGTACCTGGATTCATCCTTTATAGGCTGGCTAGCAGCATTGTTGACCGACCTGGTCCTCTTAAGCCCACCTCCAAGGGGATCATGAAATTGGGTTACGGATGGATCTGTCAGCAACTGGGATGAATAGAATGGTGGTGCAGCCACGTTGAAGGAATTCTTTGATTGTCCAGCAACAGGCTTTGTGATTTTCTGTAATGGTGGATTGACCACCTGATTCCCCATTACAGATTTTGTGTTTTTCTGTATTGGAGGATTATTAACAACCTGATTCCTAGTTCTGGCTAACGAGTCGACATTCTCGTCAGCAAAACCATCTCGAGGTTTTGTCAGGCTCACGACGACAGAAGATGGCAAAGCAGGTTCCTTGCAAGGCTGAGGTTGCCAAATAGAGGAAGAACCCAAGAAGGCATCGAATAGCCGGCCCTGTTCTACTCTATCTACTACCTTGTTCATCATTTCCGATTCAAGATCCAGGAGCATCTGTTGAGCCCTTTCGAAGGCTTTGAGATGGGAGTCTACACCTCTTGGGCCATCCGCTATTGCTGGCCTCACTCGTCTAAGAGTTTCTTTGGCCTCGGCGATTCTGCCCTGTTTCATCAAACAGATACCCAGATTGCACATCTTGTTGTTATCTGTTGCAATCAATAGAGCACGCCTATAAGCGTCTTCTGCTTCAATGTAGTTGTTTTGCTGCATGAATGCCCATCCCAAGTTCCCCTGTTATCAAATTTTCCAGAACAATTTTAGACATTTATAAAACAGAAAAGAAGACAATGAATATAGATGAACTAGTAATAATAATTACCAGTAGCCGAGTCGCTTCTTGTTCAACGGAAACCTGAAATTTCTTCCCCTGAGATCGAGCAGTCTTGGTGCGCTTTCCATTAAAAGCCATACCCTGTTGAATCAGGTACAATTTGTGCTTCAACAGTGCAATTTGATCATCTAATCTCCCGCATCTCTGCAAAAAATTGGGCACGAGTTGATCTCAATAATGGAGACCCAAAAAAAATTTAGATTGGTAGTGGAAAAGGAAGGAAGGTAATTTACCTTGTAGAGATCCAGAAGAATGTTATCCAGAGACTCCTGGGCTTGATCTGAACACCGGCTCCTTAGAGACTTGATGGCTTCTATGGCTTCTTCTGCCCGATTTTGTTGTTTCATTACGATGGCCATATCTTTCAAAGCGCTATCAACTCGATCTCCAGCGTTAATGGCAGCCCAGAACAGTGGAATTGCCTTCTCTGGGTCTTTTTCCACCAACTGATCCAAGGGAAAACCAACCATCAAATAAAGCCAAATAAAAATTAAAGCAAAATTTAATTTTGTTTAAAAAATAAAAAAAATTCTGAAACGAAAAGAAGAAAACACTCGGGCATTCTCTTATTACTTGCGAGGGGGGGCCTAGCCTAGAGAAACTTACCTGAACATTTTTGGCCCTGACATAAGGAGTATCACCGACAGGGACCTTATAGGTGACGTGGAAGGACTCAGAGCGAGTTCTGGCGACACCAAGAGGCTTTACCGGTGAAGAAGGTGCAGATTTTGAAGGTCTGAAACCAGGTGGTGGAGCATTCCATAGATCTTGCATCATCTTTCTGTTTTTTATTTCTTGTTAATTTTTATACAGTTTTGGTACCAGATGATGAAGCAGAGATCTATGGAATTAAGATGAAATGAAGAGGGATGTGTTTTTTATAAGAAGAAGAAAAACTGATGATCTCTTCTTCTTCTTCTTGTGAATGAAGAAAGTACAAAATGGTGAAAGAAGAAATAGAGAGAGAAGTAGAAGAAGAAGAAGAAGAAGAGAGAGATTAAATTATTAGTATTATGGTTTTCTGATATGAAAGCAGAGAGAGAGAGAGGGTGTTGTTGATATGAGGATTTTTTTTTAAGATTAGTCGACCGTTGAATTGTTACCGTTTCAAAAACTAGCCGTTGTGTGTGTCTCTCTCTTCTCGTTCTCCTCCTCGAAAAGACAAACCCGGCTCTACTCTACTATAGGGAAAAAAAGAAAAAGAAAGAAAGAATACGATGTATCTAAGGTTTATCATCGTCTATGCGCCTTTTACCTTATATGAAGCAATAAAGACCAAAACTCGTTTGCCACCTACATAAAAAGGGGGACCAAAAAAAATTGGGCTTTTTTAGCAAATAACCCTATCAGTATATGGAAACTAAAAAATGACCCTCACTTGTTCGGTATTTCTCAAATAACCCTGGAGTGGATAGAATCGTTAACTTTCCATCCAGCAGCCTATGTCAGCATCACATGGCCTTGTTAAAGTACCCAAATGCCCCTGAGCTAACCCAACCCCTCTCCAACTCGAGTTAACAAGCTAGAAGGACACGTGGATCGATCCTTGCATATTTCTTACGGACGGTCCAGATCGATCTACATTTTGACCTTTAGGTCACTATTTTTTTTCTCTTCTCAAGTCTTCCAATTTTTTTTCTTCATCTGCTCTGCTTCTAAAAACTCTAGATTTTCTCACTTTAGAACTTAACAAACATCCTCATCAATTAGGTCTCACTTTTACTGGATCAAATTATAAATTTTTCGGTAGAATTAAGTCTGATTTGTGGCCTAAATTGCGATTTCTTCCAGTGATCGAGAATTTTGTGATATTAATCGAGATTGATCATCAGTCAGTTCAATTACGAGTTGTTCTGCTTTAATTAATCTGAGGATTTCTTTGAATAATTCAAACCGTATTATAATCATTATCAGTCGACGTTTGGTTTTTGTTCAACATTATTAGCCTAAAATTAACTCCTGTATTTTTTAAATTTGAATTTGGAGCCAAAGCTTAAATCGTGGAAGAGTATTTTTTTTACAAATGGAGTAAAAAGAATAGAGTAATCGTCAATTTAGAAGAGGTTTGTTTAACAATTTTGGACCCTAAAACAGTTGTGATAACTTGATTTTCTCGTGGAATTTTAATTTTTCTTTTGGTATGTTTTTTTATATATTTAGGATGTTTAGAACATTATCATCAGGTTCTCTATCTAAACTGGTTAATAGTTGCATAGTTTTTCTTTTAAAAGAATTTATAGTTTAATCAGTTTCAACCCAGAAAAATTGTTACATGGTTCATATATTTTGATAATTTAAAATTTTGAGTGGCAAATTAATTTACTCAAAAAATTTTGATATGAAAATTAAATTATGCATTTAACTATAAAATCCTTTTTTTAGGAAAATTAATTCATATCTACTTTTTTTTTTGNTATTCTTTGTGTATGCCGAGTTTTTTAATTTCAAGAAGTGAAACTTGGGTAGTACCAAAACTGTTATAGGAAAATAACTTCCTGGATTAGATTCCAAGATTTCATTTATATAAGGGTGTTTCTCCTTCCTTTTGATAATATTGACTTTTTGTTGTTTGAGATTACAAACAGAAAAAGTAAGGCAGGAACACAGTAAAGACATATCCATACTCTAGGCCATCTCTATTATTTTAGAAAGGCGACCAGATTGAAGAAGAAGTGAAGTAAAATGGTGGGTTGGGGGTAGATTTATATATAGGGAAGTAATAAAGAGGACAAAAATTAAAACGGTAAAAAAAATAATGACCTAACTGTCAAAATATTGATCGATCGGGATCGTCCGAAAGAAATACACTAGGATCAGTCCACGTGTCCTTCTAGCGAGTTAGGTTAGCTCAGGGGCATTTTGGTACTTTAACAAGGCCATGTGATGCTGACATGGGCTGTTGGATGGAAAGTTAACGATTCCATCTACTCCAGGGTTATTTGAGAAATACCAAACAAGTGAGGGTCATTTCTTAGTTTCTATATACTGATAGGGTTATTTGCTAAAAAAAGCCCAAAAAAATTCTATTTCTACCTCATTCTTTCTTTATTAACACCCACTTATTTTGATACTAATCTATAAGGCCCTTATAAAAATTATGTAATGATTGATTTTTTTTTAAGATGATAGTATACATCATTCTATCAACAAATCGCAATCATTATATTAACCTCACCGAAAATTAAGTGAAGTCTAATGATAAAATGAATAATTATTTAGAGTGGGAGCTTAAATGTTTTAAAACAATGTGAGTTATTGTCATAATAATCTACAAAGTGAAAAAAATTATTCTAACAAATAATCAACCCCTTAAATCATCTTCACTTAGACCTCCAGGTCTACATAAACATAGAACAAGTGAGGGCGTTAATAAAAAGAAAAAATAGAATATAAGTTGAACTTTCCTTCTATTTTTGGGCCACCTTTAAATAGGTGGGGTTTTGAGGAACATGGCGCTACAAAGTTTAGCCATAAATCGTAATAAAAGTGTCCACCTCGCAAAATATTAGTACATCCTTAGGGCAAGTGTCATGGTAAACTCTTATTTAGGTTATTTAAGGTAGGGGTTTGAGGGTTTGAGGGAGGACATGTGCCATGGAAAAACAAGTGGGGACGACAAAGATAGTGCCATACGGACAATTTGTGCCGTATGGCACAATACTTATTCATTTCTCCACCAATATAAAAAGGAGGCTACTTTAAATTTAATAATATTTTATAACTTATGTATAGAATTAGGCAAAGATTGTGCCGTGAGGCACAATCTTTGCCTCCTCCCTCAAACCCCTTACTCCCTCCCCAAATCTAGGACCGGAGGGAGGGGTTTGGATGTTTGGGGTGCCCATGGTACTTGCCCTAACCTCAAAAAATGCTTTTTTTGCTTGTTTAAGGTGTCCATAACACTTGCCCTTA